>MU696272.1:64778-101535 GCA_026770625.1 Nicotiana glauca | reverse complement strand
TCAAAATAGAAACCTTATTCCATTTAAATCGTACATGCATCATGGTCAAACCTAGTCGAGTCAGTTATGTTGTCCACATAATGACTCACTAAGATAGCCTTGTCCAAAGTCCACCGGGTTTCTTTGAAACCCAAACAAACGCCTCCATGTTCTGTGCATTTATTTGGAGAACTTAAGTGCTTTCTATGCTAATTATTGATTTAAATAGTCGAGTCTGGTGGGGGTAAGGGCCTAACACTCTGTTTTGCAAAAAATGAGGCACGAGATCCGCAGATTTGGCATGGTAACCAACATTCATCCAAGGCTGCTGAATTGCTGGAAAGACCTCAATTCTAGTGATCAGACACTCGTCTGCAAGTACTTAGGGAATCTGCCTTATCTTCTAGAAATCAACCTAACAACAGAATGCAGGCGGACATCTGGCCTAAGCCTATTTGCTGCTAGGACTACGCGAGTTGGTAGAGCTGTTTGAGGGAGATAAAAATGCCAAATCTGGGGAAGGTCCTTCTGGGACCAAGTAGACAGGAGTCTTTTATTTTGCCTTAATGATGTAATATGGCCAATGGCCACTAGTGACATTTACTTTCTGTCATTTAGCGTTGTTTTGGATTCGTCTTATTTTTATTAATAAAATGAGGCATTTAGCATTATAAGTTCTCCAAAACTATTTGTCGCTAGGCCTACCTCGGGCGCAACGAGGCACCAAAACTAGGATGCGATTTACATTTTCACACAATGTGTTTAAATACTGCAATACTTTTTTCTCAAAACCCGCACTAACTTGCTACCTTTTTGTTTTTCTTTATTTTTTATTCCTCTCCCCAAAGGTTAATTCGTGCATTCTGGCACCATCAGCATACTCCACAAGATCCAAGGGCCCTCCACCTCCTCCTCCTCCGAGTCCTGTCCGGAATAAGAACAAAGGTAAAATGGGAGACACAAGCGCCAGAAAGGAGATAAAGATTTCTCAGGGTACCCCGGTTGCTAAGGAAACTACTGCACAACTAGAACAAAAGCTGTTGAAATTTTGAGAAGAACTGGATCAGGTTCGAAATTTGGCGAAACTATCATTTTTCCTCACCGCTCCTAATGTCAACACCTAGAATCCCGCACCTCCACAAAACATCCCACAACCACAGATACAACTCACTCATACCCAGCACTGCAACGCATGCCACACTCCAAATAACACTCCACTACTCATTCCCGAGCCACGGAAAACCACCAATGACCATCTCCACAACACTCCTATTTATGTGGATACCGTACCCCGCTACATCTTAAATTCACCTGAGTTTGATGAAAAGGACTCCCTTATTAGGAACTTAGCGGCAGAACTCAAGAAATTAACCAACCGAGTTCAGGGCGTGAAAGGTAACAAAGGCATTGAAGGATTGAATTACAAGGACTTGTGCATTCAACCAAACGTTGAACTTCCGGAGGGGTACAAACCTCCCAAGTTCAAAATATTTGATGGAACAGGAGATCCCAGAGTCCACCTGAGGACCTATTGCGATAAGCTAATTGGGGTTGGAAGAGATGAGAAGATCCATATGAAGCTCTTCATGAGGAGCTTAAAGGGAGATGCACTATCCTGGTACATCAGTCAGGACCCCAAGAAATGGACAAGTTGGGTAGGTATGGCATTGGACATCATGGATAGATTCTGGTTCAATACAGAGAACGCACCAGATGTGTTCTACATATAGAATTTGAAGAAGAAACCCACCGAAACATTCTGCGAGTATGCCACTCGTTGGAGGTCAGAAGCTGCAAAGGTCAGGCCGGCCCTAGAAGAAGAGCAAATAAATAGATTCTTCATTCGGGCTCAGATCCCCAATATTACAAGAGGTTGATGTAGATCGAGGGTCAAAAGTTCTCTGATATCATCAAACTCGGAGAAAGAATCGAAGAGGGTATCAAGAATGGTATGGTTACAAATCTTGAAGCATTGCAAGCCACCAATAAGGCTTTACAAACTGGTGTCACATCCAAGAAGAAAGATGTGAGTGCCGTAATGGTCGCACAGGGAGCCAAATCACCACCAAAATACCACACTTACCCATCACCTCCACTTACATATCAGCCCATCCCGAATTACCAAGCACTCGCACCCTCCTATACACCTCCCATTTACCAATCCTCTCCACATCTCACATATCAACCCACCTCACCCAGATACTCTCAATCAGCACCTGTTTACCAAGATTATAGCGCTCAACCCTCTCACTACCAATCACCACCCACCCGTCAAATTTTTCCAAGACCCACACCAAATTTTGACTGCAAACCTCCCAGACAATACACAACCATCGCTAAACCATTTGACCAGCTAAGACTTAAAGCTGCTGGTTACGTCACTTATATCCCAGCCAAAGCTCCATAAAACCCCTCCCAGTGGATCAACCCCAACAAGACCTGTGCGTATCACTCCGGCATGAAGGGACACATCGTTCATTGAAAGATAAGATTCAGACCCTAATCGACAATAAGGTCATTGTAGCAAAGGAGCCCACTCCTAATGTCCGTAACAACCCCCTGCCTGACCACAAAGGTGGAGACATTCATATGATCGAGATCGAGGATGATTGGGACCCCAAAGGGTCGATAGGTTTGATTGCTGAAGGGGATGAACCAAAGAAGCCAGCGGTTACCCTTAACCCAATTGTTGTGCAGAACCAGCCCTCCAGGGACGACGAAGTAAATATGTCTATACCTCTTGAACTTGAAGTGCCTCCTCCCGCAAAGGCGTCTAGGCCAATCGAGGTAGAATTTAGAGTTCCAAAGGCACCTACACCCTTTGAAGTTGCTGTGTTACCACCAAGGGTGCCTATTCCAGTGGCAATGACTGACACAATACCATTCCACTCAAATGCCATACCATGGGATTACACTGCTGAAGCTAGGAGGAAAGGAAAGACCAGGACAGGAGAAACAATTGCCGCGCAAGGAATGACTATAACAGGAAGGGTCTACACCCCAGAGCACCTAGCCGAATCCGGTAAGCAAGCCCCGGGACATCCCATTAAGACAGGACCCGACGATCTTTGGAGGAAAATACAGGCTAAGGAGTACTCGATCGCTGAACAATTGAACAAAACGTCGGCACAGAGATCTATCCTGGCTCTTCTGCAGAGTTTAGACGCTCACAAGAATGCCTTAATAAAGATACTGAGCAAAGCCTATGTGCCCAGCAATATAACCGGGGGTGAAATGGCAAATATGGTGGGGCAAGTGCTGGAGAGCCAACAAATAACCTTCCATGAAGATGAGTTGCCACCAGATGGTTTGAGTCATAACAAGGCACTGCACATCATCGTGCAATGCGAAGATTATTTTATCACTAGGGTCCTGATTGATGGAGGATCAAGCCTCAACATCTGCCCACTTGTGACTCTCAGAACTTTGGGGAAAGGCCTACACGAGATCAAAGACGGGGCTATTAATGTCAAATCCTTCGATGGGTCCCAGAGGTCTACTATTGGTGAAATCAGCCTGTACTTACAAATGGGGCCAACATGGTTCGACATCGACTTCCAAGTGATAGACGTCCCGTCATCCTACAACTTGTTGTTGGGACGCCCCTCGATCCACGCTGCCGGAACTGTAGTATCAACCCTGCATCAGGAGGTAAAGTTCGAATGGAATCACCAAGAAGTGATCATTTATGGTGATGGTAGTAACCCCATATATAGTTTCCAGACTACCCCAATGATCGGGGGCACAAGGAGAATAGGCGGAGAGACGTACCATCGCATCGAAAGGGTCAAAGTTGTAGACAAAGATAAGTGGTGGGACACCAAGATCGAAAGTATCCTGAATTGGTACGGGTACGAGCCTGGAAAGGGACTCGGTAAAAATCTTCAGGGGATCACTAAGTCCATCAAACTGAAGAAGCATGGCACTACTTTTGGCTTGGGGTACGCCTATACTTGGGAGGAATTCCAGAATTGGTCGCCACCATGGCGCGGCACCTACTATCCATTGGAGTTTTCGATACCTAGCCTGGAGCAGATATTCCAACCGGTAGATACCATATATGGGTCAGAAGAATATGAGGCCTTGGCAGCCATGAAGAATTTGTTCCTGGAGGATGATGACATGGACTAATGTGTTCTTTGCAAGGAGGAGGAGGAGGAAGGCCCTTCCATACAAGCGGTGAACCGAGGAGACCACCTCAGCAACTGGTCAATTAGGACCGTCAGAGCCCGGAGGCCTTCGGGTAGCAAAGCTAAACAAAAGCACCATGCATCTCACTTTTTAGTTTACCTTACTAGTTGATTTTCTTTCCGCATTGTCTTTAATTTCGAAAAGAGCTCCGATATTTCAAATAATTATGGATTTAATCAAAGCATTTCATTTTATCATATATATTTACTCTATTTTATACAGCATTACTATTACTTATCTTGACGATGAACCAACGACTGTGACTTGCAACGAAACAACGCAACAAAAGGACATAGACTCAGAAGAAGATGAAATACCTGAAGAGGTCATCAGAGAGGTTGAGAATTTAGAGAATATACCTAAGTCCAACCTGGAAGAAACTGAGGTCATTAATTTGGGAGATACAGAGAATGTCAAAGAAACTCGCATCAGTGTTCACTTGTCGCCATCAGAGAAGGAAAAGTATTCAAAAAATTTAAAAGAATATGAGGACATATTCGCCTGATCATACGATGATATGACTGGTCTTAGCACGGCCATTGTAGCTCATAAGTTGCCAACAGATCCAGCCTGTCTGCCGGTAAAGCAGAAGCTCGGGAAATTCAAGCCCGACGTGAGTTTGAAAATCAAAGAAGAGGTTACTAAGCAAGTCAGAGCTAAGGTTCTCAAAGTGGTAAAGTATCCAACACGGTTAGCCAACATCGTGCCAGTACCAAAGAAGGATGGAAAGGTTAAAATCTGTGTCGACTACCGGGATCTCAACCGGGCCAGTCCCAAAGATGACTGCCCCTAGCCAAACATACACATTCTTATCGACAATTGCGCTAAGCAGGAGTTGCAGTCTTTTGTTGATTGTTTCGCTGGGTATCATCAGATATGGATGGATGAGGAAGAAGTAGAGAAAACAGCCTTCATCACGCCGTGGGGAATGTATTGTTACAAAATGATGCCATTTGGGTTGAAGAATACGGGCGCCACCTATATGAGAGCCATGACTACTATCTTTTACGACATGATACACAAAGAGATCGAGGTGTATATGGACGATGTCATCATCAAATCCAAGAAAGCCATTGATCATATAGAAAACCTGAGAAAGTTCTTCAATATACTAACAAGGTATAACCTGAAACTGAATCCCGCCAAGTGTGCATTTGGGGTTCCTGCCGAAAAACTACTAGGTTTCATCGTGAGCCGTTGAGGGATAGAATTGGACCCGTCAAAGGTCAAATCCATTCAAGAATTGCCATCACCAAGGAACAAGAAGGACATGATGAGTTTCCTAGGGAGACTCAACTATATCAGTCGGTTCATAGCTCAGTCCGCAGTCATTTGTGAACCCATCCTCAAAATGCTGAAGAAAGATGTTGCTACTAGATGGACCGACGATTGTTAGAAAGCCTTTGATAGAATCAAGGAATACTTGTCAACGCCGCCAATCTTGGTTCCTCCCGAGCCAGGAAGACCTCTCTTGCTTTACCTTGCGGTATTGGATAGAGCATTCGGTTGTGTTCTGGGACAACATGATAAAACGGGGAGAAAGGAGCAAGCCATCTATTATCTCAACAAGAAGTTCACCCCGTACGAGGCTCGGTATTCTCTATTAGAGCGCACCTATTGTGCTCTGACTTGGGTAGCTCAGAAATTAAGGCATTATTTCTGTGCCTACACTACTTATCTCATATCCAGGATGGACCCGTTGAAGTATATCTTCCAGAAGCCCATGCCCACTAGCAAGCTCGCCAAGTGGCAAATCTTGCTGAGTGAATTCGACATTGTTTAAATGACTCAGAAAGCAATCAAGGGTCAAGCCATAGTAGATCACCTTGCCGAGAATCCCATTGGCGGAGAATACGAACCCCTAAAAATGTATTTTCCTGATGAAGAAATGTCCTTCGTAGGAGAAGATATTGCAGAATCCTACAATGGTTGGAGGTTGTTTTTCGACGGAGCTGCAAATTTCAAAGGAATTGGCATAGGAGCAGTCCTAGTATCAGGAACCGGCTAGCATTACCCGGTATATGCCAAGCTCAGATTCCCCTGCACAAATAATATAGCTGAATACGAAGTTTGCATCCTAGGGCTCAAGATGGCCATTGACATGAACATTTAGGAGTTACTAGTGATCGGGGATTCAAACTTGCTCATACATAAAGTTCGAGAAGAGTAGGCAACCAAGAGCTCTAAGATACTCCCCTACTTGCATCACATATAAGAATTAAGGAAAAGATTCACAAAGATGGAATTTCAACATGTCCCCAGGGTTCAGAACGAGTTCGCTGACGCATTAGCCACTTTATCATCCATGATCAAACATCCAGATACAAATTTCATTGATCCCATCCCAGTAAGGATTTATGATCAGCCAGCTTATTGTGCTCACATTGACGAAGAAGCAAATGGAAATCCATGGTTCTACGACATCAAAGGGTACTTGACCGCAGGGGAATATCCAAAACTTGCCAACACTACTCAGAAACGCACACTTCGGAGATTATCCAATAACTTCTTTCACAGTAGGGGGAATCCTGTATAGGAGGACTCCCGATTTGGGTTTATTAAGGTGTGTCGAAGCAAAAGAAGCAACCAGACCATTGGACGAAGTGCACGCATGGACCTGCGGGCCGCACATGATTGGTTTTGTCTTAGTAAAGAAGATACTCCGAGCAGGGTATTTCTGGATGACTATGGAAACAGATTGTATCCAGTACGTTCGCAAGTGCCATCGCTGTCAGATACATGCAGATATGATAAAGGTGCCTCCAAACGAGCTTACTACAACAAGCTCACCGTGGTCATTTGTCGCCTGGGGAGTGGATGTCATTGGACCTATCGAGCCTGCCGCATCAAATGGGCACAAATTTATCCTGGTGTAAATCAATTATTTTACTAAATGGGTTGAGGCAGCGTCATACAAAGCAGTGACTAAGAAAGTTGCGGCAGACTTCGTCCGTGATCCTATTATTTGTCGATTCGGGGTTCCAGAATCAATCATCACTGATAATGGTTCCAATCTCAACAGTGACTTGATGAAAGCAATATGTGAGACATTCAAGATCAAACACAAGAATTCTACAGCCTAAAGGCCTCAAATGAATGGAGCTGTAGAGGCAGCCAATAAGAATATCAAGAAGATACTAAGGAAGATGGTCGAAAGTCACAAACAATGGCATCAAAAGTTATCATTTGCCTTGCTGGGATACCGCACCATGGTCCGCACATCAACCGGGGCGACTCCCTACATGCTAATTTATGGTACAGAGGTGGTCATTCCCGCCGAGGTAAAAATTCCTTCCTTGAGAATAATACAAGAAGAAGAGTTGGACGACGCAGAATGGGTAAAAGGTCGCTACGAGCAGTTAGCCCTTATAGATGGAAAAAGGATGAATGAAGTTTTCCACGATCAGTTGTATCATAACAGAATGTCCAGAGCCTTCAACAAAAGAGTCAAGCCAAGGAAGTTCACACCTGGGCAGATGGTATTGAAGAAAATATTCCAACATCAAGATGAAGCCAAGGGGAAATTCTCTCCCAACTGGCAAGGTCCATACATGGTTGGGGAAGATGGTATTGAAGAAAATATTCCCACATCAAGATGAAGCCAAGGGGAAATTCTCTCCCAACTGGCAAGGTCCATACATGGTTCATCGGGTCCTAACTGGAAGAGCCCTTATTCTTGCAAAAATGGATGGAGAAGTCTGGCCAAAGCCAATCAACTCAGATGGAGTGAAACGATATTATGTGTAATCACTTATGATTTCTTTATGATGTAATTTGAACTACGCCTAACCTGATTCCCATTTAAGAGGAGATACGTAGGCAGCCCTACCGGTTCGGTCACAGTTTAATAAAAATCCCATTTCCCCCTATTATTGGAACAGGGGCAGAATTTTGAGGAGGACCCTCAAAATTCCGAAGTTGGTCTTCAGTCGCTCATCACCAAGGATATCACCTCAGTAAACTGGGGTAGAATTTTGAGGAGGACCCTCAAAATTCTGAAGTTGATTTTTCATTCGTTCAGCGTAGCCGTCAGAAGTGCCAACCCAGTAAACTGGGGCAGAAATTTTAAGGAGGACCCTCAAAATTTCGGATCAAGAGAGGTTGCAATGCTTTGAACCACGTTGTAGTCGTTGGTTCATTTAAACAAAACTATTTTCTACTTATGTTATATTTGTTAAATCATGCATAACTATGATAGCTGCTATTTAGCAACACTACCCCAATGACACGCGACGATGGAAGCCAAGGGAAAACGAACTAACCTTTCCCCTTTACAAAACTCACGATTTTCTTTGGATGCAGGCACTCGAGTCACAAACATATTGCGTAATTGCATTGAACCGCCACGCCTATTCGCATTTGCTATCCGCGAGCAATATCCCCCAACAACCGCAATATCACAATTAGTTACCAGCTATCAGCTAAGAATCTTTTATTACTCTGCACTATCTGCATTGCATAAGGCTACCTTTCTGCCTTCCGAGACTAAGCGTTGTCTCCATCTGCATTTTCTGCATTACATAAGGCTACATTTCTGCCTTCCGAGACTAAGCGTTGTCTCCATATACATTTTCTGCATTGCATAAGGCTACCTTTCTGCCTTCCGAGACTAAGCGTTGTCTCCATCTGCATTTTGTGCATTGCATAAGGCTACCTTTCTGCCTTCCGAGACTAAGCGTTGTCTCTATCTTGCATTTTCTGCATTGCATAAGGCTACCTTTCTGCCTTTTGAGGTTAAGCTCTACCTCCACTTGCATGGCTGAAATATCTCCACTTTTTACTTACGTCTTGCAATCGGCTGAAATATAGCCAAACTTTATTTAAATTCTCTATCGGTTGAAAAATCACCATTTACATTTTTGCATCGACTGAAATATCGCCTGCTTTATTTAAAGTTCTGTCGGCTGAAATATCGCCATTTACATTTTTTGCATCAGCTGAAATATTGCCAAACTACTATTTAAATTCTCTATCGGCTGAAACATCGCCATTTTACTGTTACATCGGCTGAAATATCTCCACTTTTATTTACGTCTTGCAATCGGCTGAAATATCGCCAAAATACTATTTAAATTCTCTATCGGCTGAAACATCACCATTTCACTGTTACATCGGTTGAAATATCGCCACCTTTATTTACGTCTTGCAATCGGCTAAAATATCGCTAAACTACTGTATTTAAATTTTCGGTCGGCTGAAATATCGCCATTTTACTTTTCACATCGGCTGAAACATCGCCTGTTTTATTTAAGTTTCTGTCGGCTGAAATATCGCCATTTACGCTTTTGCATCGGCTAAAATACCGCCAAATCTCGCATTTCACGGGCTGAATTATTGCCAAACTGTCCAAAGGCGTCATCATTCGGAGGCATCATCTTCATAGCCCGAGAACACCATGACATGGCCCGAGGATCCCACTTTATATCTTGCACATCATTATTCAAAGGCATCATGGTTCGGAGGCACCATTATCATAGACCGAGAAAATCATTTCATAGCCTGCGAATCCTTTAATTTTGCGCTTCATGGCCCAGGACATCATGGTCTAAGGACGTCATCCTAACCGTCCAAGGACAACATTCATGATCCAACGGGAACTTGCATCATGTTTAAGTTTATGCACGATATACGCCTATATTTCTCACTAGAAGGTATACCGGTTAGCAACGACCGTCCTAGCAGGAGCAACCACGTCCCGGTTCTCGCAGCCGATCAACTTCAAAATACCTCTTGCTTCCCCCAAGCGTCATGTCCGTCCTTTCAAATCTCCATCGGCAGGTTCCGTTAATGGTTCTTGAACTACATACGGCCTAATTCCTGTAAAACCAGGGATATGTAGGCAGCTCAGAGACAAGATCTCGGTCAAATTCTTTTCAAATCGCCGCTTCCGGTCAAAATTGGCCATCATATCTTTACCCGACAACTCTTTCATCCTTCCCAGGTAAAGAGGGGCAGTTGTTGATACCCAATTTTTCCCTGAGTATTTTATATACCCAAAATACTTTCAAAATAACATATATACGCATATATGAGCACACCCAAGAGTTTTGGTACTTTACCAAATTTTTAATGAATTTTAAACCAATTTATTGCCTATTTTTATACCATAAAATCCAATAATTATTATCAAAACTATCATTTTGGCAAATAGCTTATTTTTATTCTCATATTTACACCAAAATATGAATAACATGATTTTTGTACATTTTTATAAATTCACTTAGTATTTTTAAAAACTAAATTGCACATAATTGCAATATTAGCCCCTTTTAAGATTTAATTATAATTATATTTATAAAAATTGACTCCTATATTTTTAATTTTATAATTATGTATTATTAATCATTTTAGTACATTTTATTTACTTCCAGAAATTATTTTGCTATTTTTATAAATTAAACAAGGGAAAAGTGGCTATTTAAAAGCTAGCCCTTTTTGCATTTCAATTTTAACCGAAATTGAGCCCAATCTCAGCCCCAGACCTGAGCCCAATTCCCTAACCCAATTTAACCCAGTTACCCGACCAAATACCCATTTAACCGACCCAACCCATAACCCTTTTAATCCTGGCTGTTGATCATTTACATCAACGGCCACCGTTCCCCCTTTCCTTTTTAATTCCAACTACCCCCAAACCCTCCCCATTCTCTCAAAGACGCCGCCTCTAATCCCTCGTCTCTCTCAAATACTCTCACCCATTTGAAATCCTAACAGCCGCCTACCCCTCTTCGACCTCATATCACCGGAATCCATGGCTAATCTAACCGTGGACGACCTCTACCCATGGTCTATTGCTCTCGCATGCCAGGTGCCTGAAGATTCGAAGGCCAGTCTTCGAGGGTCTTCACCCAAACCTTCATCGATTCAAGATTTTTGGCCATTTTCGGCCCTGCTCAGGTGTATCTTAGCCTCCTGAGCCTGGTTCCGACCTTATCGACTCAGATCTGATCTCGTGACTTCCAAGCCTTTCTCATCCTTTAGGGTTCTCAGAAACCCTAGCCTATTCAAGGTTCTTTTTTGTTTTATTCATTTAGATTTGTGCTAGATCTATGCTGGATCTATGTTGTGTGTGATGTTTAAAGCAGTTTCCCCAATTCTCCTTTTTCAAAAGCCTTTTATTTTAAATTAGGGTTTCTGAGTCTGTCTTTTAAATGTTTTGTTTGATTCATCTGCTTAGCATCTCCAGGTTTAATTGGTGATGGAAAGCCCTAATTTTTTGAATTTGTTTGATTTTCTAAGTCTACATGTTGGTGTTCGTTAATTTACTGCTTAAGTGTGAAAGCCCTAATTTCAGGGTTTATTTGAGACTCTGAGGCTGTTTATGTGTTTATCTGCTTATTTTCTCTATATCTGATTGATTCTGGAAAACCCTAGTTCTTGAGGGATCTGTTTGAGTTCCTGAAGTTCTTCATCTATTCGAGATTGCTCGATCTGATTCTTTCACTTTAGCATGTAATTCTTCTGGTTCTAAGCTCTTGCTACTTGTCAAACTCGTCTATGATTTTCACTTGACTCTTTGCATGCTTCTGATCCTTTGTCTGATTATACTCTTTGTCATGAGTACAGCCTCACATTCCTAAGGCTATGCACTCCTTTATATGTTAAATTTCCCCCTCGAAGTAGCCCTTAATTATGGGTTGACTTCAAATCTCTTTGTCTGATTCTAATTGCACTCTTGTAATTGATTCTTTCCTTATTGTACTGATTTCCCTGCTTCTCAAACCTATTTGAATGCTTGCCTTGAAATCTCGACCCTTGCCTTTCCTACTCAAGCTGATTAATTCCCTTACCTTGATTATATTGGTATTGGATTCTTATAGACCTTTCCTTGATTAGAGTCTGATGAACCTGGCCTGTATTACCTACTATGTACATGTACTATGCTTGAAATACTTCCTTATTAGTCATATTCAGCCTATGTGATCTCTTTCCTTATTTAGCACTTGCATGATCTCTTTCCTTATTTAGCACTTGCATGTTACCGCTTGATTTTAATTTCTTAATTAAAGGAAGTCTTTAATACTAATTTAATTTTAATTGACACTTGTTCCCCTAATTATTGCTGAACTGCAATCCTTACCTTCTTTTCTGCCTATTTTTACACTATAAATACTCTCCTCCCTTCTTTTCGAAGACACGAACACAGAACACAATCTGAGTTCACAAATCACTCTCACTTTAAACTCTATCTCTCTTTTTTTTATACTTGTGCTACTGTGGACGTTGTTTACTCTACTTCTGCACTCTTGCTTCTCTACTGGTATGTCTATTTTAGTTTAAATACTGCTTCTCCACTATGTGTTTCACATCCTAGTTCTGTTATGCTTTCCTTTACTGTTTTTTTGCAACTTTGTCATTATTGTTCCTATGTGAATTCCCTTAACCTTTACCCTTTGTATGTGAGTTATGGTTCAGGGCGTAACAACACTCTAATATTGTTGTCTATGATTCTGAACTGGGTTCTTTGAATTACCAAATCAATCAATTCCCACTCTTTTTCCCCTTTTATGTGTCTGAACCTTGGACTTGGGTCTGATAGTGTCCTAATCACTATCTAGACCTTGGTCTGACCTCCAAGGTTCTGCTCCTAACTTGTTCAACCAAACAAGTAGTCAGGGGTGTGCCAGCCTACTTTGTGGCTAGGTATGACCACCACCTGCCATGGCTCCCCAATTCCCCCTTCACTTTGCACTTACTCTTAGCTATAAGTTTTGCCCCTCTCTGGCAAGCCATGCTTTGGGAACCCTGAGCTCCCTCTAAACTTGGATGACTGAGAGCTGGCTCTTCTACACTGCACTATTCTAATTCTAATGGTATCCTGGGTGTAAGCAATGCCTGGAATCCCTGAGATTCCTTGGAACTTTGAAACACCTTGGATAATGAGAAGGCTTTGGAAATCTGGATCCCGGAAGTGGCTTAATCGCATATTATTAGACATTAAGGTTGAATTAGGCTGCTCGGATCTAGCTGTTAGCTCTTGATGTACTTTTAATTTCCAGTTTGATCTATTGGGTTGTAATAGCTTGTATGAAACTCGAGGAGTATAGTAAAAGGGTGTGGGAGGGGTCTTTACTTTTTTACATCCAAGGGGTAGAAATCATGAATCAGGATTTTACTTTTAATCAAACTAGAAATCCTACCTATATGGTCCTTAATACTGATTCAATCACATAGAAACCATGCCTATAGGGTTGAATGCTTAATTTCACCGCAAATCACCTAGAAAGCATGTATATAGGACTTAACACTCATGTTCTGTAATTACACATATATAGATCATGTATTCAAACTCTTGTATTTCTGCATATACCGATATCATTAGGCAAACCGTTGGTAGGTTTAATAATAAGGTTGCATATAGACATCATGTGTATAAGATTTCTATTAATGTCATGAAAAGGTATAAAATCAATAAACGTATAGAAAGCATGCCTATAGGAAATCTCGATTTTCAATAGCCTCATTCGTTTTTAAAACAGTATCAATTGCTAAAACTCGTATCTGGTTTACTAAAAACTAATAGTTTTCTACCCCCTTTTTCTGAAACTCGCTAAAATTGGTAAACCTTTTTCTATAATCAATTCGCACTTTCCTGAAACTCACAAACCTTTTAATTAGTCTGCATCTTTTCTGAAACAACTAGTAACTCTTTTCTAAAATCAGTTTGCATCTTTTTTTTAAATTCGTTTCTCCCTGTTAAAACTGATAACTTTTTTTCGAAAATCAATTTGCATCTTTTCTGAAATTCGTTTCTTTCTGTTAAACTAGTAACTCTTTTGCATCTTTTTCCTAAAATCAATAGATCCTATGCCTAGTTTTATTTCAACACATAGACAAAAGGTTGGCTAATTAATCATTGGGTCAGTCCCTGACAACTGTATCCGAGTCGCCTGATGCAGACTTTCTGTCTAAATATATGTGTTGAACCAGTCCGTTCGCTACTTAATTTTAATCTAAGACCAAATCAGTATCTGTCAAGGCATGCTAAACTATATGATTATTTGACTTCTGGGGTTAATTTAAGCCTTATTTGCTTGTTTGTTCTTCCCTTTTACTTGATACTTGTTTTGAATGGCGAGCTAGAATTTTATCCTTTAAACTCCACAAAGGCCTCCATCTCTTTCTTTCCCCTATAGGATTAGAATTCCTAATACCCCGGGACTGATAGGATTGGGACGGGTAGTAGCATGCGATAAGTAAACGATACCGTTTCGTGCTTTAATACCTTAACGGGGTAGGAAGCGTTGACATGGAGATGATGATTACACGATAACACTATGCGTACAATTGGGTATCAGTGTTGTGCGAATGATCCATGTAATGTATAAACTTAGGACCCCCCCTCCCTCTATATTAGTTTAACAATTTTCAGAATTTTAAAAGCTGCTGCAGTTTCAACTTTTATTTCTTACAGTTTCAACTTTTATTTCTTACACGACTTTTGAGTTGCTCGCACCAATTGCTTGACCCCTTCCCTTTACTTGCATATCTATTTTATAACAAATCAGTTTCTTTCCTGAATTTCAGCACTTCTTTTACCCTTTTTATGCTTCTTATTTGCAATACTTGTTTGTTTATTCGCGTTTGCATTTAAAGTCACAATTGTAGCATGGCCGGGAACCACACTAGTGGATCTTGATGGGTGCCTAACACCTTCCCCTCGAGATAATTTCAAGCCCTTACCCAAAACTCTGGTCTTCATGTTTAATTTTTCTAGAAGTGTCCTAATGCACTATAATCATTAGGTGGCGACTCTCCAAACTCTCAAAACCCTACTCCCAAAGGGGGAAAAGAATTGTCTTCCCGAATGTCGTGAACCCGATTCCGCGAGAAAGAAAGGGGGCGTCGACATACTTCATAGTTAATACAACGTCTAATTTCTATATTTAAGCTTTAAATATCAAGGAAGGTTGATAAATGCATTTCCTAATAGTTAGAACTCACACGACGGCGATCGAAAGCCGTGAGTTCGAGTTATTCGACTTGTAGTGGACTGTTTTGTGGGTTGTTCGTGTTGCTTTTGGGCTGTCTATTTTTCTGATGTTTTATAGAGTTTTGGAGGATAAAATGTATGGAAAAATACCACATAATGTGGGAAGGGTGGGTTGGTCATTCGTCATTAAATTTTTAGGTTGTTTGACACTACTTTTGTTGTTGTTTTATGTATGAAGTGATTAGGGTGTGTGGGCTGTTTTGTGATATATTGTGATGGACATAAGGTTTAAAAATAATGCATACATGTTATTAATGTTTTGTTCTTGGTGTTTTTAGTATATAGTATTGGATGAGGACTTTATTACAGGGGAGATGTTGCCCAAATTTACGTAAATGAGCTACTAGTTTATGTTGCGAACTTAACCTTTACTCCAATTTTGAATCTCCTCAAGTTGTGGTAGATTTAGTTGAGTTGTTTGAACAATTGTTTGGATGGTATGAAGGACTAAAAAGACTTAAGGTATGTTAAGGCTAAAACTTTTTTTTCATTTTGGCATGATCCAGTAACTACATGTGTTTGATAACGAGACATAAGGAGAAGTTCATATTCCTAAATTTATGTATATTTTCCTAGTCTCATAAGTTACAGCATTCTCCTTTATCGGGACTTCATATTCAATTTAGTTTTGTCTTCTGTCAGCCAAGAGAGCAGAGAGTCTACATATATATATATATACAGTATTACAGTATTTTCACCACCATTGACCTATAATCGATGGGCAGACCCCTATTAGGCAACCTCTGATCAGATGGTGAGTTATATACTAAGCCTACTATGGTGGAATGCCTATGAGCGACCTAGAATGGCCGAGATACAGATCCTAGTATCGCCGAGAACCTATGAGCGAGCCTACTACGGTAGAGCAGCTACACATACCGAGCCTTATAAGGCCGGACAGCTATTTTACTTATTATGTTGAAAGAGTTGAGTCAGCATCAGAAAGTAAGCATATCTTCATATTATCTTTGACTCCCAGTTACTTTTAGTTATTATATTATCAGTTCAGTTTCAGCTTTCAGTTATTTTGTTGCCTTACATACTCATACATTATTTTGTACTGACGTCCCTTTTACCGGAGACGCTGCATTTCATGCCTGTAGGTCCTCATTGACAGTTGGATAGACCGTCCCAGCAGACATAGTCAAACATCAGCTTGGTTAGTAAGCTCCACTTTCTCAGATTTACCAAGTTTAGACCTTCGAGTCCATTTTATATATACAAGTTTTATGGTAGGTCGAGGCCCTGTCCTGACCATGGTACAGTTCAGTTATCTCTAGAGGCTTGTAGATGAGACTGTAAATTTTGTATATCAGTAGACGTTCCTGGCAGCATCGTCGACCTGCATAGTTATTTATATCAACTTTTAGGTATATTTACCCTATAGATGAAAGATGCGTTATTTTTAAATGATTCAAAATATGGCCTCATTGGCCTAAGTCGAGATTACCCCTCTAGAGTTCATAGTTATAGAGTGGTACACTCGGGCTGAGTATGGCACCGGGTGCCGGCCGCGGCTCTTCAAGTTTGGGGCATGACAAACTTGGTATCAGAGTAATTCTATCCTAGGGATTCTACAAGTCTTGTCTAGTAGAGCCTTGTCTATAGATGTATTGTGTATCACATTATATAAATAGGAAGCTACAAGGCATTTAGGAGTATGTTATCCTTATTTTAAATCCACATCGTGTTATAGAGCTGAGTCATAAGAGTTCGAGCCAAGACTTATGTTTGCTAATTATAGAGATGCTTGAATTTGAAAAATTATAGCTAGCTTAAGGACTATTACAGCAGCAGATTAGGGCACTAGTAGAGAGTGAATTCTTGACAATGTGGCCCAGTTTGAGGCCCTATCAGATCGTTCATACCGAATATGCGAATTTCATACTTAAGACCCTAAGAAGGGAATATCTAATATACCCCCCGAATTGCATGCCATGGGAGTATTAGAAGGTAAAAGTATAAGTTTCAACAGATATAGAAGCAAGGTGGAGAAGGGTACGAGGTACCCAGTTAGTGAAGATTATCAGTTTTTAAAATTCAGGCACAGAAATATAAGTATTTGAGTTACCGTCAACAGTAATAGAAGTATGTACAATTGGCCACACCCATTTTAGTTATGCCCTGTGGTAGCTAACATTTATTGTTTATGAGAAAAATGGGACATCAGGATCCAGCTGGGGTTAGAGTAACCCAAAATGGTGGATGGATTGTGATTATTAGCTAAACTTTTCGAAGGATAGTGCAAACGTGATAATAGATCTCCTTATAAGACACCCAGGTGATGCACTCTAGAATAGAACAGTCATATATGAATACTAGAATGTCACGAAAAATTTCAGAAGGCAGGCAATGGAATCCTAGAAGGGATAAATATTTACATTTGTATGGCTCCCATCCCTAGTAAAGAGAGGATGCTAGGTGACCCGAATTACAAGTGGATAGAGAAAGGGGAGCCAAAAGCGAAAGAATATTTTATTGAAGTTTTTAGAATAAGGTAATAAACAGAGATTTTAGTAGGAAAATAAGAAGAGATTAAATGAAGCATTACGAGTAAGATGTGATTAAAGGTTGGTAACGGTAAATCATAATATGATATGATGACAGAATCTATAGTCAAGTGAAGGAAAAGACAAGATGTGACAGGCCTTGAGACAATAAAAGAGTATAGGCCAAAAGTCATATCCTCATTTCAAGAAATGAGTTGGTGAGTCCAATGTGATTACCAGAACAAAAAGTTACACCCACAGAGTAAGAGAAATCAGCCTGGGCTAGTGAACAAGGTAAATCGAACATGAATTAGGGATCGGAGAATTTGATAATAGTTGATATCGTAAGAATTTCAGAGACCATGTTCCGACAAAATTAAAATGGACAACATAAGAATAACCTTTAAAGGCCATTCAGGAAGACACTCCGCCAAAGCAAAAACTTTGAGCAAAGTTAAGCTTAAGTGACTTAGTGTGCCAGTTACACTAGGTGTTACCCTCGTGCATAAGGAATTCAGTTATCCCTAGTAGAGAAGGGTTACCGCAAGGCGAGTAAGAGTCATTGAAGACGTGAAAAGACGCCAAAGATGAAGAGGTAAATTATATATAGGTAAATTTTCATAGCATTAAATGATAGTACTCCCCTAAGGAGGGAAGACGATGTGATATGGTAGTAAGTCGGAGTTATGTAGTTCAAGTAACTATTGAATAGTAAAGAAAGAATGCATTAAAAAGGCGAAAAGAATGATATTGCATTTATTCAGATCCTATAAATATGTTACGACTCTAGAACATTGTTCAAGCACGATGTCGGGAGAGGCAATAAGGGTTCCCACATCAGATGTTATTGATAAATAAGTGTGTATGACCATTCGATACATTAGGAGCCAGTGCAAAGGGTAAGTTAAGACAAAAGACATAACTTAAGAGAGGTTACATAGAATATAAATATTAGCATCCACTGACGAGTAGTTAGTAGTTGATTCAGAAAGAGTTTGGCTAGACAAGAGGTCTCAGATAAATCAGTAGATCATGCAAGATAAACATAGTGAAACCCAACATAGGAAATTTAGTTTCTCAGATACAACATCGTAATCCTCGAGAAATATTTGGATAGGAGTTGGGGTAGTAGAAGGTACAGTATAAGTGTTACGAAAATAAAAGAGAGTACCACTAAGGAGACAACTAAAATTTCAATTTTGAAGCAACCCTACGAGAACAAGGGCACGGAGGTAATAACTAAGGACAATGATAGCGAGTAAGAACATCAGAAATTCCATAGGGTATATGTCACGACCCCAAATTCCGGTCGTGATGGCGCCCAACACCACTACTAGGCAAGCCCGACCATTTACACTCTCAACTCGAGCATGAAGCTCAAAAATTAGTTAATTTAATATCATTATCGATAATAAAGCTAAAATCTGAACTGATAGATAGAAACCAAACTGGATAATCTCCCAAAGACCTGGGGGTCATGAGTCTAGAGCCTCTAACAATACAGAGTAATAAAACTCCATATTACAAATGATCAAAACTGCGAAAAATAATAAACAGATAGGGAAGGAGTCGGGTCCTGTGGACGTCAGGCAGCTACCTCGACAACTCCAAATAAACTCTGAATCATCGACTAGCTCAACTAAGCTCCCAAAATACTTGAATCTGCACACATGGTGCAGGGAGTAAAGTGAGTACTTCCAACTCAGTGGTAATAAGAGCGAATAATATCTGAGCAATAAGAAAACATGTATGAGCACTCCAAAATGCTATAACAGACAGTACAACACTTTGAGAAAAATAGCAACAACCGTACACTGACAAAATCCTTTAGAAAATCTCAAACTCAGTTAAAATCTCTTTTGAAAAAATATGACTTTTCAACAGTTGCAAAAATAATTTCCAAAAGTAGGAATTAATCAGAAATCTGCCCCTCGGTCTCAGTATCAACCTCTCATTGCAGTATCAGCCCCGCGGGCTCACTCCCAACTCACAAAGTACAACATCAGCTTCTCGGGCTCAGCACTCCTTAACATGTAACACCAGGGTATCTGGTCAACAAGGCAAGTAATAGCATGTATGCCAATGATATGTGAGTGCTAAAAATCATGCCACATAGTACAACCAAGAATGAATGCATGAATGCAATGCAATGCACATGACCGCTGCGGCATGCAGCCCGATCCATTTGGGTACCCTACGCTCACTGGGGGTGTGTACAGACTCCGGAGGGCTCCTACATCCCAAGCGCTATAATACTGTGGCATGCAGTCCGATCCACATAATATATCACTGCGGCGTGCAGTCCGATCTATATAATATACTACTGTGGCGTGCAGTCCGATCCATGCATGTATATGTATATACTGTTGCGGCGTGCTGCCCGATCCATATCTCAATCCAGCAATGCACATAAGCCCCTTGGGCAATAGTAAAATGGCAATTCTCAGCTCATAACATCAGAAAAATATCATTTAAGTTTTCGAATCTTAGAAAGATAGCTGAGTTTGCGNCAAATCACCACAATACAGCACTATGATGTGCAAATCTGGGGTTTCAAACCCTCAGGATATCATTCACAAGTATTACTCACCTCGAACCGGTGGAATTCCTCGCTCGCGACGCCTTTGCCCCTCAAATTGGCCTCTACGCGCGTCGAATCTAACCAAAACCAGATCGAATACATTACAATATGCAAATGGGACATTACCCAATCGAAAACAATCGAATTATAGCAAAAACCTCGAAACTAGCAAAACTCGAGCCCCGGGCCCGCTTCTCGAAAAATTTCAAAACTTACATTACCGGATTCCTCCTCTCGCCACTAGTCCGTAGATACCAAGAACTCCCAAATCCGAGCTCAAATGACCTATCAAATTCCAGTTTGAATTATCAAAACTCAAGCCCTAGTTCTTCACTTTTTAACAAATTTCCATGAATTTAAAGGTTAAAATCATAATTAGATGATGTTTCTAGGCCATGAGACTTACCTCCAATCATTCCTCCTTGAATCCCTCTTCAAATAGTTCTCCCAAGCTCCAAAATCTCTCAACAATGGAGGAAAAATAAGATAGGCTCGCGGATGAAATATCAATTAAAACCCTTCTGCCCAGGCCATTTTTGCTTCTGCGATACCAATGTCGCTTATGCGACTTCCGCTTTTTCGGTTTTCTTCCGCTTCTACGATTTCCTTCATTTTGGCCCAGGACCGCTTCTGCGGTCCATAACCGCTTCTGCGGTGACCGCTTATACGGAACGTAGTCCGCTTCTGCGGAAAAATGCCAAACGCCTACTTTCCACTTAAGCGAAACCAATTCCGCTTATGCGGAACTTCCCAACTCAGCCTCAGACCACTTCTGCGATCCTTCACCCGCTTCTGTGGTCCATTTCCGCACAAGCGGAAATACCAGATATCAGATCCTTCAGCAAATCCTTAACTCCAAATTCCATCCCGTTAGCTATCCGAAATCACCCCAAGGCCCCCGGGACCTCAACCAAAAAGCACAAACATGTTCTATTACCTTATTTAAACTTGCTCGAACCATCAAAACACTATCGTTAACATCAAAATCCTCAATTTTCACCAAATCAAAGCTTAAGTTTCTTAAAAACTTCCGAATTGAACATTCGATCAAAAACCCGACCTAAACACCTCCGAATGACTTGAAAATTTGCAGACATATCCAAAATCACTAACGGAGCTACTGCAACTCTCGGAATTCCATTCCAACCCTCGGATCAAAATCTCACCTATCCTCCGGAATTCGCCAAAATTCCAACTTCGCCAATTCAAGCCTAATTCTACACCGGAACTCCAAATCAAATTCCGATTTCCCTCCTAAGTCACAAATCATCCCCCGAAGCTAACCAAATCACTGGAATTCACATCCGAGCCTTCTAACTATATAGTCAACTTCCGGTTGATTTTTCCAAACTAACTTTCTCTTAAGGAGACTAATTGTCTGATTTAATACCAAACTCTATCCGAATTACTTCAAATTCACCAAACACATATCATGAAACATATAGAAGCATAAAACGGGGAAAACGGGGCGGAGATACATGAGACGACGGGTCGTGTCATTACAGTATACAATGTAATAAGCTCGCAGCTTTACAAGAGACAGAGGGTCTTCCCTAAGTAATACAACAAAAGACTAGCTGAGAAAATAAGAAAGAAGGCTTCAACTTAAGCATAGTAACCTGAAGAAGAAATGGTCTTGTAACAACACTCTCACTACAATATTGTATGCACTCCATAAAAAAGTAACACCTATCGTGGCTAATGAACCGGAAGTAAAAAAATCAAAGGTAACATTCGGGATCATAGGAGTTGCACGAAATTCCAATATATGTCGGCACTAAAATAAGCCAAGAATTCATGCAATAAGTGGCAAAAAGACCAAGAAAAGTAATTGTTTACGTTTAAAGACAACTGAGAAGGCATGAACGGAATTATTTGATTTATGACCCAGAGTTAGTTACGTTATGACCTCACTTAGGATTATTCATGCAGCATATATGTTGACATTTTACGATTATAGGAGACTCAGGTATAAGTTAAGAAAAGTATTGAGTCCAGTCACAGACAAAAGCTTGAATTGCTAGAAGGTTATATCATGGGTGTTCCATAGCGCCCACGAGGGGCTAAAGTAATAACTAATACCCTGAGTTGCAAATCAGAAGATAAAGTAAGCCTATTTAAGGTTTGCAATAGAAGAAGAAACTAAAGAGTTACAACAGCTAAATGATTTAGGAGTTTGATTATTAGACCTCGATGAGTATAGAAACCGTGATTCAGAACATTGTAGAATTACTCTAAATATCAAAGATACAAAAGAGATAGTACAACGACCATATTCTATAATGGCTCTACGATAAATCTAGTTAGAATAGTAACAACCTCATAAAAATTCAGTATGAAGCTTTCGCCAGATTGTGTATGCACATGATGTGCAAGTACTATAGTAGAGCTTTAAGGTGTGGATGTGAATTCCACCTAGGTGGAAGGGAGGTTATGAAAGAGATAGAAGATACGATGCAAGATTTAAAGGTATGTAAGGTACATGTGAAGAAGGTAAGAGATGCCCAAGTACAGAAGGTTACGAACAATTCGGATATCAGATAGAGGGCTGTAAGCGTTGTAATTCTGTATCAAGAAATTATAGTGGTGTCGTCAGTGGCATATTTTCCAGCCTGTGGTTTCCAGATACAGAGAGGTCTAGTTAAGAGAGTAAAGAAGAGTTAGAGATAATATGATGTCTTGATTGAGGTTCAAAAATAACATAAGGAAATCTATGGTGCTAGCAAGTTAAAGGAAGGTTGTGATTAGTATAAATAGATATATGTAGGTCGCAAGCTAAAGTATGGTAGAGCGATAATATTTTGGCTAGATAGAAGTAAGGATAAGAAAAGGTGAATGAGAAGGTGATGAGAATAGGTAAGTCCTCGGGATTAAACTCATAACAACAAGAGAGTTGATGGTTTCCATAAAGTTATAAAAAGCTCAGTATAGCATGAGTGAACTCAGAAGATTTTAAGACTATGATAATTTAGAAGAGATGGAATGCTGCCCTAGTAGTAGAATAAGGGTGTAATTGTGATAGATAAGACGATGACGTTTAGGCCTTTGATTGGGTAATTATTCAAAGAAAAGGAATTTTATTAATTGTACAGGATTAAAATATCCCCATAAGGTGAATCATGTTGGGGTGCTATGAAATACAGTTAATAAAGTATTGTATCGTCCCTAGGTAGATTAGGCGAATAACTTCAGGTGTTCCCCGAGGCGACGTGAGCGATAATGTATTACGTAAGAGATTTCAAGTTATTAGTGGTAGATTATAGATCAACATAAGGTGAACCAACAATAGGCGGATAAAATTCCAAAGTATTAAATGAGATTAAGTCGTCATTCTTAAGATGAACAGTAATGAGGAAGAACTAAAGGACTTAGATTTATACATATAGGATAAGCAGTGAGAGAGTAACCTGGAGTTGGTAGCAAATCTCGATAATAATAAACCGAAGTAAGTATTATGGTATAGTATAACCTACCTAGGTGTGGTAAAACCATAAGGATAGATATACAAGGCTACAAAATAAGATATAGCAATAGTCGTAAGTTTGACAAAATACCAAGCGAAGAACTTCAGTACACCTATATATATCAGGAGGAACAACTTGTCATAGTTCTATATATGTTCCCAAAGTGAGGCCTAGATATTGGCTAAAAGATGGAGGAAAAAGGACAGAAGAGTCGCATAAGCTCACATACAAGGATAAAGTCCACTACAATATTTTAGGCCTTTAACTACACCTAAAAAGTGTAGACTTAACTATCAGAAACTGTAGCCTTTGGTAAAAGGCCACACTTTTTGACCTAAGGCAACGCTTTTTGAGGGGTGGCCTAAACGAGCGTAACATGTACCCTAAGGCAACACTTTACAAATGTTGCCTTAGAAGTCACACTTGAAAAACGTGGCTTAAAATGTAACAGGAGTCATGCTTGTAATACCCTCTATGGCAACACTTTTAGGTACTACAATAACCCATTAAAAGTATGACTAATGTTACTCTTCAAGCTACACTTCTCAAGCGTAGCTCCTAAAGCCAACACTTGTAAAGTATAGCTTTTACTACTACATAGGCCACAAATTTGTTAATCCCTATTGTCGTGCTTTCATGGTCAGTGAATTATATTTTTGTATATATTATGTATTCAAATGTAAGTATAAAGATCTCAAGCACTCAATGAACTAGAAGATAATAAAAGAATAATTCAAATGCATAAACTTGCAATGTACCTCAAACAAGGATTAAACCTCGTGTAATACATCAACGAATAAAGAAAATTATCTCAAGGGGCGTGCTAGCAATTAACTTTATAAAAAGCAAATGTATTATTATAGTATCAGAAATAACAAAAATCATAATTATCCAAAGTCTTGGTGATAAAATTCCATTAGATCAAATTGTCATTTGGCCACCATTTCCAACTGCTCACAAAGACTTTCCTTCACATTTAAAATAAAATTAGTAATTAGATAGAAATCAATAGTATGCAAGTGCAAACTCATAGCAATGTGACAGAGTTTGTCCCTTGAAAATTTAAATATCAAGCACTATTCTAAGAGCAGATGTCTGTTATAAGTATAAGACTTGAGCCTAACCAAACTAGTAGGGGTACGCTATAATATTTCTCAACATTTATCAGTTTTTTCATTAGTTGTTTTTCTTTTTTGTGCATTGCCATCAGCACTTTTTTTTGTATTTTGCATTATCATCAACACTTCCTTTTGTACTTTTATGAAAAATACATATTAAAAAATAGAAGAAAAAAGAAGATACTTTCAAATTTCAATCAGACGTATCCATTATCAGAGCACAAGTATACATTCACTCGATCATGTCCATTATAGAAAGACATATCCAAATTAAGAGCTGATAGAACAATGTTATTACAGATAAAGAAAGATCCAAGAAAATAATGGGTTTTACGAGTACGACTATATAATCCAAATTCCAGAATTGATGGTTAATCAGATTTAAGAGTAAATTATCCCCCACTTGTGAAATTATACTGGGTTTTTGTTGTTGTACATATACATAAATTTTCATATCTTCGATGATAATGTAAAAAAAGATACGACTCGTGAACTATGTATCATGCAATATGTAATGGATAAAAGAATCAATCAATTATTCAATCATTAACATTTATAAATTTTAAATTTACTCTTTGCTTCCACCTACTCAACCTTATCAATTTTACAATAGTTCGATATTTAGAGATTGTTCAAAATTCAAGCATCTCTAAAATCCTAAAGTACAACAGTTATGCTTGCTCACACTAAATATTTCGACAGCATTCTCCCAGTTGAATTACTAACAAAACAAAGTTTAATAGGAAGCCAAGAACCATAATGAAATTAACAGATCTGAAAAGGTTACCAATCAAAAATGTAAAATAATGCTTTCAAATCCTATCTTTAGCTTCAACAAATACATTATTTTTTAATACAAAGAAGACCAAAACCTCAAACCCCATCACGAAAATATCATTTACATAAAACTCCCTCCTTTGTTAAAAAGCTCAACCTCTGGTTACTTTAGACCATCATATCATAAATACATTATGATTCGGTGATCAATCAAATATAAAATAGAATACTGTATTAAAATTCCATAACATGTCTCACAGTACCAAAAAGAATATTAGCTTTATCTTTAAATGAAAACAATGTTAGTATAGGCTAACACGTTTACATGACATCTCAATACCTAATCACGTAGTTAAAATATATATTAAGAACTTTTTCTCTATCATTTAAGCACTTTAAAACCTTTAATATTGGTTTCTTATTTTGATGAACATGAAAATTATTCCTTTCTAACATGTAATTGTGAATCTTATGACTTATATATGTTTGGGTTATCAATTGTACCTTTGATGTTGCACATTCATCAAAATTCATATGGAGCAGACCTCTAGCCGATTTTGAGATTACTAATTCTCTAAAAACCCTGTCCTCCTACAAATATCCAGAAGACATTAACTCAATAACTAATAAAGTAAACTAGATATGAAAATCCAATAAATAAATATTCAAAAGACAATCAAAACAACCACAAAGAAAACAGTAGAGATGAAAATCTAGGACCTCATGTATAAAATCTAAGTGAAACTGCTATGCAATCCTGTAAAAGGCAGCAGGAAACAAGTTTACATCGACAAGTCAACAGCATACCCCTTCCGCTCCATTTCTACTTCCTCTGTTTCACAAGAACTTAGATTGTCAAGGTATAATACTTGAGTTTACACTAATTAGTTGAAATGTCTGCAACATCTAGTATATCCTCCAGAAATGCTCTCTTCAATAATATCGAGGCAGGATATATAATGTGCATGCCTGGAAAAGTCTTCAAAACCTGATGTCTAGTAGTTTCTAGGATAGCAGATGACTCATGAATAGGTTCAGTTTTATCTATCTTTTGAAGTCTATTAGTATGCGCTTTACGTTCCTTTGCAATATGTAATGCCCAGATACGAGAAATTACTAAGAGGTCTTAAGAAGATACCACATCATATATTATGCCCAACTCCTTCCCTTCATCAGAAGTTTTGATCTTGGATGATTATCACATGGTAATAACTAATTTTTAGAACAAATATCGATGGAAAGGAAAAAATACAACACCTGATTTTTTTTGCATTTAGATAATCTTTTAACAACGCAAAAATTTCTATCAGTTCAAATATTAACAAATATTACTGCAAGAAGCTATGTAAGAATGGGCTATCTTTTTTGCCAATTTTAACAGAACTAAATCGGCTTCGACCCATTGCATTTTCTATGTAAGAATTGGGGTATTTCAATGGCCTTTAATGTCCAAACAAGCCATGGAAGATATTGAGTTTCGTCGAGCATATGTGCAACTTTATCAGAAAAATAATGCATTAAGGAGGAAGCAAGATCCCGGTCAAGCAACAATAATTTAAAGAAGCAAGACATTTTAACCTCCACAACTAAATAATTCCAACCTTCAGTTCAGGCAGACCAAGTTCAGGTCTCGATGTTGCAATTCGAGCACTAAACCACTAGAATAAACCAATGATATAAACATGTCATCTTAAAAACTGAAGGCTACAAAAGTGTAAAACCATAAAGTTGAACAGTACAATTTAAGAAAATAACAAACCATACCCTATTCTAAGCACCCACCACAAATCCTTGAACAGTAGCAACAAAGGATTCTTTCTATCTAGAATAACCAACATTAGAACAAATAATTTATCTATGTCAGTATTTAAACACTTAAGAACATCTCTAGATTCTCAAAAACAAAAACAAAGACTTAGGTACGGAAACAAATTAACAACCTACTTAAATAGCCCAATTCCTATAGTCACAAGCATAATACGGAGAATAGAGTTTTGAATGATTCTCAAAATCTGGAAGAAAATTATAAGCTTCCCAAGCAATCCTTAACTTCTGGCGAAGAAAAAGAGAAACTCACTAAGGTAGAGAACAAAATATACGAGGACGAAAAGTAGCGAGAAAATCAAAGTAGTGGAAGTGGATATTGAAGTATTAGTGGTAATATTAGAAATTACAGAGCAAATTACACGGATGAGTGTTATGCGAGTAAACATCTGGGTATTGGACGACAATGGAGATACTTTCAAGGTGGGTTGAAAGAACCAAAACCCTAATTCAAAGCCTTAATCGAAGTACTCAAATAATCAAAATCCTAAACTAGAAACTACTAAAAATAAAGGGGCAGGAGGTTACCATTTCAAGACTTAATCAACCATTAATGTAGAAGCAACGGTAACATCGGCAATGGAGGTGGTGGAAGATGCGGTAGTAAAAATAGAAATTTCTTCAGCACCAGCAAGTCGATGGAGGTGTGGGATTAAAAATGGGCAAATATTTACTGTGCGTCCTTTTTCCTTTTAGAAAATAGGGGAAAATATTTCATTAGGAAAAATAATGGAGGGAAACTTCTAATGAAAATTTTGGTTGGAAAAGTTTAGAGCACGCTCATAAAAGGTTGCTTTTAGGATTAAGAAATAGGACGCTCTAAAAGTGTTGTAATATAGGTGAGTATGTGTTGCCAAATGTTATTTGAGTTGGCAACACTTATAATGCATTGTCTATATACTCAAAGAAAACTCTTAACAAGCGTGGTCTAAACTTTGTAGCCAAAAGTGACTAACAAAGGCCACCACTTTATAAGCATTTTCGAAGACGTTTTTTGCAACGCTTTCCAACCATTGCCTAAAGTTAGTGTGGTCTTAGGCCAAATTTGTTGTAGTGGTCGTACAACCTGCATGACAGAAGGTCACAATAGTTACAAGATTGGAAGAATTCTGACAACAAGTCGTGGTGTGAGAAAGAGGACTAAAAGGGGGAAATGCCCTGGCCTTCGGATTCAATCCTAATGAACTTTTAAATTTCTAAAACGCATGTCAAACCATGCCAAATCAATTCGAAATTATCTTAAATTTTGCGTGCAAGTCCCAAATGATATAATGAGCTTGCATAACTCCCATAACCACAATCTAGATCCGATATCAAAAAAGTCAATCCCTTGATCAAACCTATCAACCTTCGAAACCTTCAATCTTCCAACTTTCTCCAAAAAACATCAAATCAAACTACTGACCTCCAAATTCGGACATACGCCTAAGTCCAAAATCACCATCCATACCTAACGGAAAATTCTGATCTGATGTCGTTTATTAAAAGTCAAACCTTGGTCAACTCTTTCAACTTAAAGCTTCCAAATTGAGAATTATTCTTCCAAATCAACTCTGAACTTGTCAAAAAATGTAACCAACCACAAGTGCATGAAGTGAAGCTACTCACGGCCTCAAACTGCCAAACGACATGCTAGACCTCAAAACGTCGGGTCATTACATTCTCCCTCGCTTAAACATACGTTCGTCCTGGAACGTGCTAAGAAACGTCCCTGAGTTGCCCAAAATCATAATTTAACACCTCGTGCATCTACCCATGCCACCACAACCCATAAGAGCACATTATCTCAAGCCTGTCTGAAGGCCATTCCTCCTACCTTAGCCCATAAGCCTTAGAACCAAATTCTAAGATCCGGAATTCTCTACTGAGACTGATTCTAACATATGAACACCGCTTAAATCTGAACACGTTGTACCAAAACACGACCATGCACCGATGCTAAAATCTCACAATGCACCGTATAATTATTATGCCCATAATAACATCCTCCAACCACTATAGTTGTAAATTCACAAATCTGATGCATGTAACATACCACATGACACATACAAGCCCCAAAGCATACGACCAGTCTCAAAACATAATACGAATCTGCTTGAAGTCTTAAATCACACCAAACAACATAAAAATTTTAAATCACACATCGATTCAAGCCTAATGAACTAATAAACTTTTAAACTTCTAAAACTTATGTAGAACCATGCCAAATCAACTCGGAATGATCTTAAATTTTGCATGCAAGTCCCAAATGATATAATGAACCCAAAAGCTCCCGGAACCGTAATCTGGATCCGATATAAAAAAAGTCAATCTCTCGGTCAAACCTATCAACCTTCCAAATCTTCAATCTTCCAATTTTTGCCAAAAACATTAAATCAACCTACGGACCTCCAAATACGGTCATATGCCTAAGTCCAAAATCACCACTTGGACCTAAGGAAACCATCAAAATTCTGATTTGAGGTCGTTTACTCAAAATTCAAATATTGGTCAACTCTTTCAACTTAAAGCATCCAAATTGAGAATTATTCTTTCAAATCAACTCTTAACTTCTCAAAAATTGTAACCAACTACAAGTGCATGTCATAATACATGAAGTGAAGCTACTCAAGGCCTCAAACTGCCTAACGCAATGCTAGACCTCAAAACGACCGGTCGAATCATTACATTCTCCCTCGCTTAAATATATGTTCATCCTCGGACATGCCAAGATTCATCCCCGAGTTGCCTAGAATCATAGTTTAACACCTCGTGCACCTATCCGTGCCACCACAATTGATATGAGCAGATTATCTCAAGCTAGACTGAAGATCATTTCTGCTACCTTAGCCTATAAGCCTTAGAACCAAATTCTCACATCCGAAATTCTCTACCGGGGCTAATTCTCACATATCAACATCGCCTAAATCTCAACATGTGTACCTAAACATGATCATGTACCCATGCTGCAAAACACACAATGCACCGCATAATTATTATGCCTATAATAACATCCTCCAACCACAATAGCTACAAATTCATGAATTCAATGCTCGTAACGTACCACATGACACATACAAGCCCCAAAACATACGACCAGTCCCAAAACATAACATGAACCTACTTGAGGTCTCAAATCATACCAAAGAACATCAAAATTATGAATCTCACATCAATTCAAGCCTAATGAACTTTCAAACTTCTGAAACATATGTCGAACCATGTCAAATCAACCCAGAATGATCTTAAATTTTTCATGCAAGTCCCAAATGAGAACACAAACCAATAAAAACTCCCGAAACCATAATCTGGATCCGGTATCAAAAAAGTCAACTCTCAGTCAAACCTATCAACCTTCCAACGTTTGCCAAAAGACATCAAATCAACCTACGGACCTCCAAATTCGGACATATGCCTAAGTTAAAAATCACCATCCAAACCTAATGGAACCATCAAAATTCTTATCTGAGGTCGTTTACTTAAAAGTCAAACCTTGGTCAACTCTTTCAACTTAAAGCTTCTATATTGAGAATCATTCTTCTAAATCAACTCTAAACTTCTCGAAAAGTGAAACCAACCACACGTGCATGTTATTATACATGAAGTGAAGATACTCAAGGCCTCAAGAGTCCTATCGACATGCTAACCCTCAAAATGACCGGTCAGGTCATTATATTCTCCCTCGCTTAAACATACGTTTGACCTCGAACGTGCCAAGAACCATCCCCGAGTTGCCCAAAATCATAGTTTAACACCTCGTCCACCTACCCATGCCATCACAACCCATATGAGCACATTATCTCAAGCCAGGTTGAAGGTCATTCCTGCTACATTGGCCTATAAGCCTAAGAACCAAATCTAACATCCAGAATTCTCTACCGGGACTAATTTTAACATATGAACATTGCCTCAATCTTAAAACACTATACCAAAACATGATCATGCACCCATGCTGAAATCACACTATGCACCGCATAATTATTATGCCCATAATAACATCCTCCAACCACAATAGCTGCAAATTCACGAATTTGATCCTCGTAACATACCACATGACACATACAAGCCCCATTCCAATCCTCGCAATACTACAACAATGAAAGAGACGTGTAGAAACTCATAACCACCTGTCAAATAAATAACTCATTAAGTCTCTCCACTTGACAAGAACCATTGCCTCGTTCTGGATTAATTAGTGACAGTTTCCCTCTAATATACATTATACAAATCTGATTACACAGATTTTAGGTCTAACAACCTTGCCTCACACAGTACAAGCTAATGGGTAATAAGCCACCTCGAACACCATCTAAAATCTCATATGATGCCACCAATGTGCCAATAGGATACAACTCGAATATGACCAATCAGGAAAAATGAACTCTGGTAAAGAACTACCCAGCTCGCATAACATTCAAATCAACTAGACAAATGCTATGAACCTACCTTAAGGGTAAAAAAAACACACAAAATAAGTATAAGTAACCGTGCTCCACATCTCACTATTACGGCGTGCAACCCAATCTAAACATAATACCCGTTGCAGCATGCCTCCTGATCCACACATAATAATCAATAAGGAAATATTCATTGAGCCAAAATGCTCATACCCACTAAATGCCCGAATATCAACCACAAGTACACTAAGTTCATAAACACAACCTTGGTGAGACAGATAGCGCCATGCACTACAAAATATCAGGCATGAGTAAAGTGAAATAAACCACTTGTGTCTTGAAGACCGTCTTGCTCATATAACACAACAAGCTACACACGATCACAATACACGTGTGAATAATCAAATCGTCTCACAACATACATGGCATAAAAGAGTACCACCCAAAATAGATGAAGGCAAGAATAACCCCCATCACATACAAAGACGCATCCATAAGTAATGCTATACCAAATAAACATATCTGATCTGATATAGAACATATATTCACATTAGGCCTACCCATTGACCTCGCAGCCAATTTCGATCATCCCAAAATAGGTCAATGACCTTCCAAAGATCCACAATGACCATGTCTATGACACGTACGATCTACCATTCACTAAAGAAAAACTTCCACAGCCCGCAACCAAGGGAATAGAGTGTTCACAAACATAAACTCTCCCATCAGCGACAGTACCAGAATCTCAATACCTGATTTCAATCTATGCCACTTAAATAACTAATACGTCACACTTATATGGTCATCCCGTGGGAGATACTCCCACAACCTTCAGCACCAAGTAGCAAAATTTGCATATCCATGGATACCAACCAACCAAACTATTTCTATAATGCAATTCAAGAATCTATTATCCAATACACAATACCTCTTCCATGGAACACCATTTTAGGGCTACACAAAAATAGAACCAGCATACTTTGAACACCTGAGATCTCTACCCAGCTCTTCCGAGCTCATGACATTCCTGTCAAAACTAGATCGCAACCTTGATCTGCAAGTGCCAATTCCATACAACTCACGGTACCTATCATGCTACTACGCGATAGTACAAGAATCTCATCATAACTCTTGAAACACTAGTAGAATAAATACTTCGCAAGCTAGAAACCTTTCACTTAACTCATCTCAGATGAAGAACCGCAACACACAACTAAATTCCCCTAACAGTAGAAAATGAAAACCTCAAGTCATGTTCTAAACCGATATGACTCTTCTGGGACCGATGTACACATAAGAAAACTATCCGAATCAAATACCTCCAAATCAATCAGATTACGGAGGTTGTCGAGCCCACACGATTAGCCGTGAATCACATGTATATCCTTACCACGCCAAAGGAACCGATCCTTTCCTCAGCCATGTCGATCAAAACCATTACTAGACTGACTCAGCTTCTTTCGATTTACTCTTGACTTGTCTTCGAAATACTACCTCTATTCAAACACATAAAGTACCTCAATAAACACTCATCCCGAGTGATAAAAATCACAAGAACGCATTGTCTCAATATCTATAAGCCATTTTATACCCCCCTCCCCCTTATGTACTTAATAGTATCTCTAATTGATACACATACGCTGATTAGATCTTCTGTGAACCCGAAGTTGTTTCTCCCATTTATCTAGCACTGCATCGCATACCCGATGATAACTTAGAATACTCAAAGTACCCTTCACACTCTGATACAAAACCTTATCTTCATCCACAAAACAAACCTGAAAATCCTTAAGCACCACACTTAAAATCTTGAATCCACTAGGACTATTATTAAGAGTCGCCCACTCTAGTCCAGTCCCGATTATTTAACCAAATAACTAGTGCTCTATTACCACATGACCACTCCATAAAGTAACCGTATGAATCATTTCCCTTGCGTATCACATCCACCAGAAGTATAAAATCTGAATCATTCCATAAACCTCACATATCAATGAGGTTACACGTTGCACACATCCATCAAATCCATTGCTCGAATTACCCCTGATGCGTTATTCCCTTGGTCATAACTAATCCACCAACATATCGATAACCAGAATCTGCTAAGGCGCATAACCATGTGACCCAATCGTATATGGTAGGCTCCCCCATTTAACTTTTAGTGACAATCATATAAATCTAGAACTTACAATGACTCCTCCTTCTCAGTTACCATGATCTCACACTATTAGTTAACCAAATTATCAAAAGCTTTTGTTGCACTAATCGTGACATACCCCAAATTACCAGCCCCAAACGCACACTCAACCTCCTAAGAGTCGCAATATCTTCTCCACGCGATCTAAGCCCACATCGTGGTACATGACATTCGCTAGATAGAAAGTAGAACCCTTAATAGGAACTTCATCAGAAATCACGCAACTGCTAACCTTCTCACAGGAGATAGCCCACTTGTATAATTCTATATCGACGTCTTCCAATGACATTGCCCTAGTTAAAACCACCACAAAATTAGGGAATCCTCCTAAGACCACATTTTCCCACCATCTGTAAGAGTCTTTTCATTTCCATAAACACCCACTAAATATCTAGCAATGCATTCCAAAACTCGAAGCCATGTTGCATCCAAACACAATGATTACGTTCCTCTACTTTCCGAGCAAACTCTTCCATTCACATTCAAACTTCCTAAGTACAGAAACCACTGCCCCAAACAAAATACACAGACTTAGTCATTTGTCAACCATGACCCCAATCACTCTAAACTTTCTCAAAGCATGTCGCTACCCTACCACCAAAAATCCAAATGATATGTTTCCACTCCCATTCAGGTTAACCCATCTTCCTAAGCAACTAATCAATCTCTGCTACTCGTACCTGATTTGTTAACAATTCAACCACCGCGAGACATAATCCTCCAGATCATTTCTCATCCTTCGCTGCCAACGATGTTGTTTTAAATCATGATCCATCTTTGTAGCACCTAAACAAATAGATTACCATCAACTCTAAGCCTCCTTAAGATCATTTTTCTTGAGCCATTGACACTAGAAACACTGATTTGACCCTAAAGTTGAAACACACTATCACCCTCGATAATCGGTTTTCAGATACCATTTAACAATATCGTTCCCCAAAGCCAAACAAATGAATACCATCATACTGATGAGCCTTAAAGTATCCAAACAAGAATGACAACACCATAACACAAACAAGATTTCCACCAAGTTTGAAAATATCCAATCTCGCTACTCCGCCAACCAAAGCTTGAACATCCATAGTCCAATTGCCTCTCTTCTGCTGGGATTATATGCCGAACCTCTAAACCATGAACCAAATAATCCTCCTCTCGAGTCATTTAGAATAATGCATACACTAATGAGGGTCGATCGGCATGAACCATAGATGCATCTCAAATATATTGCTGAAGCATTCGGCCGATCCACAAGAATAGAAGAAACTTATCATATTGCGACAACGTGTTTGATACACCAGAGTAGGAATATAAAGTAAGCATAACTATTACCAGTGATCCAATATCCCGCCAAACACCTCAAGATAATGAGATTCGTTCTAACATGATCTCTAATCAAATTATATTTACAAGTTTTTGGTAATTAAACTAACAAATTAGGTTCAGGTAGTACAAATATCGCATGATAAAATCCTAAGTCTACCTGGACGAGAGCATGATTTGAGCTATGTACGGACTCGTCACCTTGTACTTACGTAACTCCCATAACAAGTAGCTTGTAACAAATATAGTACCTAGGTGTAGTTTCCCCCTCACAAGGTTATACATGAGACTTACCTCACTCCGAAATTCGATAACTGACTCCAATACCTCTATAACACCTTAAACCGATGACAAACGATCCAAAACTAATTAAACAATGTGAAAATCAAACAAAATATACTCCAATACTTGCAATTTAACAATTTATAGCAATACCCAACTCCGCTCGAAAAGTCAACAAAGTCAACCCCCGGGTCCACATGTCCCGATTCAAAAAATTATCAAAATAAATATTACCCACAACTTATATAGTCTATATCCAGAAGGCATCCAATTTCGTCCATGAAATGACCCTCAAATCAAGGGATTATCATTTTTTAACTTTGGTGCTCAAAATCCAAATTTCTATAATCCAAACACAGATAAAAAAAATAACCAATGGAAATAATCATGGGAAAACATCAAAATAAAGTTTATATATTTACCCCCTTGTTGATACGAGAACAATGCTACAAACATCACCTCAAACGGAACTATAGAACTCATGATATGCTCAAAATAATAAAATGTTCGGTCTACTCATTTAAAACATTGCCCAAGTGATTTTTGTTCTTCGTCTTTATTGGACACCTTCGCGCTCACGAAGAAAATATTTTTGCATTGACCGGTCAACCCAAAATTTCTTCTTCGCATTTATGGGACCACTATCGCGTTCGCGAAGAACAAAAGTTCGCACCAAAAACCAACAATCTTTCTCGACACATAAATGTGCATAACTCTCTCATTTAACCTCGAAATTAGATGATTCTTGTTCCTATGGTTTTTTTAAGGCCCCGTAAAATTTTGTGCTTAAAATCTAGTAGCTCATAGTGTCAAGGTCCGAATATTGTGTTAGGAATGTGTAGCTCGCCGCGGTTCAGACCCTCGGTGGTGATCTAAGCTTTAAAAATCAAAAGAATAAATTTTTCCAGAAAATTGTCATTTCTGCGATCAAGAATGCGGTCGGATATCAGCTATGCGGACCGCATTCCTACCGCAGAGTGTAACAGAAGATTTGTCAAAAAATTAAAGTTAAACTGCGGTCAATTCTGCGGCGCATTATGCGACCGCAGAACATGAATGCGGACCGCATTCTTGTCGCGGACCATGTCAGAACATTTGGTTTTTGAGGAGCAATTCTGCGGTCCATTATGCGGACCGCATGTTTACTCTGCGATCGCAGATGCGAC
>MU696272.1:37737-50614 GCA_026770625.1 Nicotiana glauca | reverse complement strand
GGCACAAATAATGCTATCTTAAGCAGTAAACCAAATAGACAGTAGAATCCATGAAATTATAGCAAAACATTCTCTTTAAAGAAATCAATTGAACAAGAATACACAAATAAGGTCAGCCATTGTTACCTGACCGGTCAACCATTGTTACCTGACCAAAGTGTTTTAGTGTCATTGTTACCACTAGTCAGTCATTGTTACTTGACTGATCAGTCATTGTTACCTGACCGAAACACATACAACAGTGTCATTGTTACCACTGTTCATAACAAAGGGGTACCCCGCGCTCACTGTAGGTCTGCAGACTCCAGAGGGGCCCCTTCAGCCCAAGCACTATCAATAAGGCCTGAAAGCCTGAATAATATCAACACAAGTCCTGAAAGCCTGCTCTCAATACACTCGAGGCCTGAAAGCCCGAATAATATCAACACAAGGCCTGAAAGCCTGCTCTCAATACACTCGAGGCCTGAAAGCCTCCTCACATAACACTCGAGGCCTGAAAGCCTCCTCACATCGCTCAACATGCCCTCACATATGGCCCTCGGTCCCAATCAGTCCAAAAATAGTCAAAAAGCCCCTCGGGCATCAGTAAAACAGTGATACTCAGCTCAAATGATAGTTCAAATATCAGTTAAAACTCCAGGTTTGAGTAAAATATAGCTGAGTTCATAAAACAGTGTAAATCACACGGACTGAGTTCAAATAGTATTTCAAATAGTGACGGAAAACAGTGATGATAATTCTTAAAGAGTTCAAACAATCGGCAATAAGCCCCAAGTATGACAATAAGCTCAAGTCATAATGATAGCAACAAATAATTGTAAATACGCAGTAAAAACCAACAACCGGGAGGGACCAAGTCACGATCCCCAACGGCGCTCTAGCCCACGCTTAGGTCCAGCATGAAAGTCACCTCAATACAGCACTAGGATGCNCTCTACTAACCCTGCTCATGACTCGTGAGACCTAGTAACCTAGGCTCTAATACCAACTTGTCACGACCCAAATTCCTTACCCGGTCGTGATGGCGCCTCTCGTGAAGACAAGGCCAGCCAATAACCCCAAATCCACTCTTTAACAGCTATTACACATAAATGAATAGATAACACAACTTATTGGCATTTAAAACTATTAATTCCATCCCAATACAGCCTGACCAGGGTGTCATAAGTCACGAGCATCTAATGAGTAGGGACACCACTATTGGGCCGACAAAGTATATATATACAAGATAAAACTGGAATTCAAAGATGAAATACGGTGCTGCGAACACTGGCGGTCACCTTGCTCAACTACCACAATATGGCCTTCGGTCCTGCTAATAACCCGTTAGTNAATAGGCTAATGGAACATAACCCAATCGAAATAACTCGAAAAACACCCAAAAACATGAAGTTGGCAAAACCCGAGCACCGGGCCCACTTCTCGAAAAATTACAAAATTTACATTTCCAGAATTCTCGTCTTGCCACGAGTCCATACATATAAAATTTATCAAAATCGGAGTTCAAATGGTCCACCAAATCCCAAATTTACATAGCAAAAATCAAAGCCCTAACTTCTTCAATTTACACCCAAATTCAGAGAATTAATGGATGATTCTTCGATTAAATGACGTATTAAGACCACGAGACTTACCTCCAATCACTTCCCGATGAAATCCTCTTCAAATTCTATCAATTAGCTCTCAAGGTAGTGCAAAAATAGAGGAAATAATGAGGGGTTCGCGACTGAAATATTTCATAAAAAGCCTTCTGTTCCGCCCAGTTTTACCTTATGTGATCGCAGCTCTAGGCATGCGATCGCGATGAATAAAATCTTAAGATTCAAAAATCCTTCTATGCGATCGCGGCTGGTCCAATGCGATCGCACTGCACAACTACTCAACCTTACGCGATCGCGTCCTCGACTATGCGATCGCGTAGTGCAAAAATCAACTCCCCTGAATTTCCTCTTATGCGAACGCTGACCAGCTCTATGCGATCGCGATATGGTCTATGCGATCGCATAGGCTTAATTTCCTCTGTAATTTTTCTGAAAAACCTGCTATCTTCCAACATGAGAATTAGTCCGTTTAACCACCCGAATCCATCCCGAGGCCCCCGGGACCTCAACCAAAAACACCAACCTACTCTAAAACACCATACGAACTTGTTTCAATCATAAAAACACATACAACAATACAAGAATCATCAAATTACCACGGATTCAAGCCTAAATTTTCTTAAAACTTTCGAAACTCATATTCGATCAAAAACCCGACCAAACGACGTCCAAATGACCTGAAAATTTGCAGAAATGTCCAAAACCACCTAACGGAGCTACCGCAACTCTCGGAATTCTATTCTGACTCCCAGATCAAAATCTTACCTATCAACCGGATTTCGCCAAAATTCCAACTTCACCAATTCAAGCCTATTTCTACATCGTACCTCCAAATTCAATTCTGATCGCTCTCCTAAGTCACAAATCATCCTCTGAAGCTAACCGAACCACCGGAAATTACATCCGAGCCCTCTAATCACATAGTCAACTTCCGGTTGACTTTTCTGAAACAAACTCCCTTCTAAGAGGCTATGTGTCTTATTTTCAACCAGAACCAATTCAATTACACCCGGTCGACTCTAATACTGATATAGAAATATGAAGCAACACAATAAGGGAAAAACGGAACAGTAACTCACGTGACGGTGGGTCGGGTCGTCACATCATGTGGGACCTTGCATGACTCCTCGTGATAGACTATTTTTGGAATTTTAAGTTATTTTTCAATTCTTTTCATGCACACTTGGTTTTTGACCCTCAAACTCAATCTCAGTTGATTATTTTGGATTTCTATTCATACTTTGAAGTTCTAAATTGTCTATTTTAGCTCCAAAATTATTTCTTTGCACATTATCAAGTCCCACACACCCTAAACACGTAATGAATATAAAACACTCAAATTCTAGCTCAAACATGATTAAAGTATAACAGTTTAAAGGGAAAATGTAGCCAAAACCCGTATTTTTATCCCATCGGGTACGTACTATGCAATAATCTAAGGAAGAACATGCAGGCGTGGATATTCAAACCGAATCGGAAATCGCACCAAATTGAAAAGTTAAATCAGACTGATCAAAAAAATTAATTAGGTTTGGTTTGATTTAGTTTGATATTGAGTGAAAAAAATTCAAACAAAATAAATATATAATTTTTATATATACTTTTATGAATTTTTTAAAAAAATATTCAAAAATATTTGTGACCTCTCAAGAAATTAAATATTTAATAAAACTATAAAGTGCATCCATGTTTATTTGATTTAAATAGTGGTTTATTATAACTTGTATCATCATTTTCTTATCAAGTTTTATTGAAATGAGCCAGTTTCTTTGTTCTTCCACAACCATACGTCATTTGATTGAAACAAGACGAACAAAACTTGTCGATATTTGATTGATGTACCATTTGAAGCTATGAAGGTTACCTAAAAGTTGATCTCAGATAGCTAGAATGTAATTGGTGATAATAATTAAGCGAAATATCTTAAACCATCTCTAAATTTGGCTCAAATTATTAGTATCCTTCATGAACTATATTCGGTCTTAATTACCCCCCTCCCCCACCCCCTAACTTTGCATTTTGAGAGTCATTACCCCATAGAAGCTGATGTGGCAAAAAATGTGGGTGCACTCACCTGCCACGTGGATTTTTCTGTCTGTGGCATTTTTTTGAAAAATAAAATATTTTTTACCTTATTAAGAATGCTACTTTTTAGATAAATTTTTTCGAATACAATCTATAATAAAACTTGGATAGAACTACATTATTTAGGATAAATATTTTTATTTGGCCAAAAATTAAAAAAAAATTAGTTAATCTTTTTATTGAATTTTACCTGAAAATAAATATTTATACAATTGAAATACATAGTCAAGGCATGTAAAAAATTATAAAAAATACATAGTTTCTTAATTATTTTGGCTATAATTTTTTATATAGCTCTAAATTACGGTGCCCTAATTTTTTACTTTTTTACGATTTCACCTAAAAAAGTAAAAATACACAGTTGAAATAAATAATTATTGTACCAAAAGAAGAAATAAAAAGAATGTACAATTGCACTTGTAATTTCTTGCAATTGTACACTCTTTTTTTTTAATATAATGACTATTTATTTCAACTACGTATTTTTTATAACTTTTTAGATACCTTGACTATTTATTTTAATTGTTTAAATCTTTATTTTCAGGTGAAATTTAAAAAAAGATTAACTAAAACCTTATTATTATTGGCCAAATAAAAATATTGAGCCTAAATAATGCAGTTCTATCCAAGTTTTGCTATAAATTGTATTCGAAAAAATGTATCTAAAATGTAATATTCTTAAAAAGGTAAAAAAAAATATTTTATTTTTAAAAAAAATGCCACATAGGCAGAAAAATCCACGTGGCGGGTGAGTGCACCCATACTTTTTGCCACATCAGCATTTAGGGGGGTTATGACTATCAAAGGGCCAAGTTGAGGGAGGTAATTAAGACCGAACATAGTTCGAGGAGGATACTAGTAATCTGAGCCAAGTTTATGGGTGATTTAAAGTATTTTGCCTAATAATTATGTACAATACTAATTATTGTAACCAAATGAAATCAGTACATGGTTATCAACAAATTACATTCTTTCTTTACTTCTCCAATTTTTAACAATCTATCAAACTCTTATATATATTTTTTAATTTAAAATGGTATTTTATCCATAAATTTTAAAATGAATCGGACATATCATTATTTAGGTTTCATATTAATTTTGTGTTAAATATTAGAATACAATTAAGCTTGAAAACGCACACCAATAAAAAATTATTGTTAGACTAAAAAAAATATCATGTGTGTTACCAAAACAATTCTCCTATAAGAATAATTTAATAGATTATATTAATCAGATCAATGTTTGCAAGGAAAGAAAAAGAGTTATTTGTGGAAAATAAGTTTTAATATTAAAAATATATTTTTAATATGACATGGCATGCCAAATGGATGTTCTTTATTTTTTAATTCAAAAAAGAATAGTTATATGACTTTATTGTCCCAAACCAAACAAAAGTAATTTTGATAGAATATTCTCATAACTTGGGTGACTATCCAGAGAATTAACTCCATTAATTACATACTGGAACACTTTACTTTCACTAAATTATTTGTAATATTAGCTACCAAAATTTTTATGGTGACATCTTGATTACAGAAGTTTTATAGTCCTCCCTCGTAAATCATATTTTCTTCTTCTTCTCTCTTTTCACTAGCCAGGTAATTGAAAAGGAATCCAAACACTCGTTCTTCATATTGCAAGGTATACAACCTCAAGCATGATTTTCAGTTAGGCTAAAAACAATATTATGCAATTATTGCTTTTCATCCACTATATATCTTCCTCTCCTTCAATATTTTCCTTTTTCTCTAATCAGCACTTTGTATTTTTAAAGTCTGTGTCTGTCATTATTTTGTTATAATTGGTTTATTGAACTATAGATTTACCTTACAAAGCACAACTTTATTTTCTATTGTCTACAAATTGATTTTGCTTCTTACTTTTTTATAGGATTTGCTGATCTTTTGCTTTACTTTAAAGTTCATTTTTGTGAAACAGCATCAGTTTTCCAAGTGATATCTTCAATAGGTAATCAGTTCGCTCCTCAACTATTATTACATTTTCTGAATTTAAGTCCATTTATATATACATTTTCTCAATTTATCACAAAGCTCCTACCTTTGTCTTGAGATTAATTGCATCAACCATCCGAATGGAATGTCTCTAGAGATGTAATCTAATAGCCAATACAGTATGATAAATATAATATTGTTTACCGTGAAAATGTTATAACAATTAAATTTGATTTTATGAGGTTCTAAAAATACGTTATCTATTTTATGTTAGTTGCTAAGCAGTTGATGCTATGTGAAAGACTTAGAAGCAAAATAAGAGCTTAAAAACGAAATATTAACCATACCGAATCAGTGTCAATCGGGGCCTCGAGGTCGAGTTGGGTGCTCGGCTGGGAGCTATCGAGGGTAGTCGATGGGCGACTAACAGTTGTAATGAGATCAATGACGGCTCATTATGGCCAATAATAAGCAATAAATGAAGAACAATAAATAGAACACAATAAATGTAAGCAATAAATGAAACAATGAACTCAAGAGAATACGTAGAGAGCAGAGAGAATGTTCTTGTATGTGTCTACAAATGACAAGGGTTCTCCTTCATATATGAGGGAGAACATAGTACATAAGCATTAATTAAAAAGATTCGCCTTTTTACTAGCTCACTAGACTTGACAAGCTATACGTCCGCGCCTTGGGAACTTCACCTTGGTCCGCCGAGACCACTAATTCACATTGCCTCGGGGCCGATCAGTACTTAAACTATCTCGAAGTTGACCACCGAGAATTCTTGGGGTCGGTCACAGAAAACCCTCGAGATGCCTTGATGCTTGTGAAATCGAATCGTCGATTTCTACCGTATACAAATATAAATTTTAAATTTAAATTCTAGTAACAAAAATAGATTTTTGTCTATTTGTTTGAACTTTAGAAGGTAGAATTCCCCGCTACTTCTGTTGACAGGAGATAGCGGTACTTGATGGAGAATTGAAGATGTGCACTAATAAGCCTAGACGCAACCATTACAAATTAAAAAGATGTTTACTCCAACATATGCAACTTTAACTTCATTAATATTTGCTTATGCTCAAAACATCATTATATTATCCCATCTAAAACTAGCCTAGCCAGTATATTTTTCTATTTTTTGGATGTAAGACCGAATTCTAGCCAAAGATGGATATTGTGCGTGTCAAAAGCCCTTAAACTTTTCCTTTTCTTGTCAAACATTCCAAAATGCCCCTCCTCGTAAGCACATTATTGTGTATTTTTGGGAAAAATTGTTGGTCTAGTGTATTGGGATTTTGGAGAGTGGGGCAATATGTTTGAATACACCACTCAAGTAACTTAAAGTCGTGGGTTCGAACAATTGAAAGGAGAAGAAGTTGTGGTTTGGACATATATGATATGAATGGTCTATGCAATTGCTCTTGTACATTTTTACAAAAGAAATTTAAGTTCTTCTTTTGATTTTTTATTCTTTGTCCGGTATTCATATTAGGGTCCAATTAAATTTGGATTCACACAAAAAAATCCACATTAACGAATAAAGTGATCCTTAACAAATAGACTTTACTTTAAACCCAAAAACTTTAGTTAATAACGAATGAGTATTTTTCACTTCACACAACCCTTAATGATAAAGAAATATAAGTTCATCAACATGAGGTAAGGAACAACACTAGTGGCTAAAATGGACAAATAACTGCAAAGACCATTTTTCCATGAAATGTAAAAAAACACAATTCCAAGTAAAAAAATATAAAATAATATTAGTAAAACTTATTATTTTGTACGGATAAAATCGGGGACAAAGTTTCCTACGATTCCCTGGTGAGATAATGAAGGGAAGCACGGATTGACGATATTATAATTGAGGTTGGAAACCCCTCATATCAAGACCCGGGAAGAATGAATGATGTATTGGAGATCCGATACGGTAAGGTGACGTGTCTCGGACCAAGTATGGCTTCTGTACCTCGGAAATATGGTAGACGGTTATGCATGACAAACAAGGGGATATAATATTCTCCCTCAACCAAATTTTATGGCGCGAATCATATTCTGTGTTCATTATAGATCAACAATTACCGTGGGATTCTACTGGGTCGTTGTTGTTGTTATTGTTATACCTTTTTAAGACTTGTACTAGGAATAAAATTCTCCCACTAAATAAAGGGGGAGTTTTTCTTTAGTCTCACACATCGTAACACACAATTCAAAGTAATAAAAGTTTACTTTTGTCTTCTAGCTACTATTCAAGGCATTATTCGATTGTTCTTTTATCCACTCGTAACCGAACTTGTACCGAGGGTCCAATCAAGTACGAGTCTCATTGTCCAATCTGAGATCAGGCTCGGTCATTACATTTTGATTGGTTTGATCATTTAATTTATCTTTAATTCATCTATCTTTTATTCTTAATTATTCGTATTAAATTATAACACGTATCTTTTAAACAACATAAAAATTTAATTGTTACTTATTTTTAGGGTAAACAGTTCCGCGCCCACCGTGAGGCTAAGGATAATAGTGGTAATTTGGTATGAATCTCCATAACGTACCATATTTTACGCTTGTTCTTTAAAATCTTAATTCTTGGTCAGCCTAAAAATATCAAATTCTCAATTTACTCACTTGAACATTGACGCTGAGTCAGGCCATCATAGTGAAAATAATAATAATAATGTGGTGTCCAGTAATGATGTACTTTCTGCCAATCCCAATGGTTTCCCAGCTATCGAACCGGACGATGCTAACTCGGAGAAGGCCATCAACATCAATTTTCCAACTGATCCCGAAAATAGTATTTGCGGAGGACCCGGACCAACGACTCGAGAAACGCTCAAAGGTGAAGGTGATGGGAGAGCCTACAACTGACTTTTGAAATGTTGCAGGCTCAACAAATGGCGATAGTACAACTGCAGAATGAAATCCATACCCTTAACAGGGTCGAGCCCAAAAAATCCCGGGAAAGTACTCGGAGAGATAAACAAATCACTGAGAGACCGGGTGAAGCCAAGCCCGGGGAAACTTCAAAGGTAATGAAGATGCTCGAAGTGTTAACCAAATGGGTAGAGTTAGGTGAGAAAAAGTTTGAGGCTAATGATAAGAAGGTGGAAACATACAACTCCAGGGTCGATCAGATCCCAGGAGCACCTCCATTATTTAAGGGACCGAACTCAAAAAAAATTATTCACAAGCCCTTTCCTCCGAGTGCGGCACCAAAGTCGATACCGAAGAGACTTTGAATGCCTGATATTCCCAAATATAACGGAACCATGGATCCAAATAAGCATGTAACCTCCTATACATGCACAATCAAAGGGAAAAATTTGGAAGATGACGAAATCGAGTTGGTGTTGTTGAAAAAGTTTGGGAAACTTTTTCCAAGGGATTACTGATATTGTATCACAACCTGCCTCCAAAGTTCATTGACTCGTTTTCTATGCTTGCAGACGCTTTCATAAAGGCCTATATCAGAGCCATCAAGGTCAAGACCAGAAAGTTAGATCTTTTCAAGGTCAAACAAAAGGATAACGAGATGATTAGAGAGTTCGTGTCAAGATTCCAGATGGAGCGTATAGATCTGCCACCAGTTGCGAATGATTGGGTCGTTCAGGCATTTACTCAGGGGATCAACCATTAAATTTCTGTGGCCTCTCAACAGCTATTTTGGTGGAGTAACCAGAGTTAATCTTGGTCGACGTCCACAACAGGTACATTCGAAGATCAAGGTCGAGGACGACCAACTTGGGGCCCCTTCTATATCTGTTTACCCCATCAGAACCGATGATAGATCTAAGAAAGTGACTTATCAGGATCCAAGACCGGTCCTTAGATCTATATCAACCATACAATTCGAATCAGAGGGGAAACAGATCCGGGCATTACCCAGTAAAGAACGAGAAGAAGCGATCAAGAATCGAGCGGCCGGGGCTTGATGAGCAAAAACGGGTTCGACAAGTCACCTGGGAGTACGGAAGCGCCATGATTATCGGATTATAACTTTAATATAGACATTGCAAGTATCATGTCGGCCATAGGTCACATAAAAGAGACCAAGTGGCCTTGACCATTGTAGTTCGGTCCAGCTCGGAGAGATCCTAATTTGATGTGTAAGTATCACGACACTCGCGGTCATAAGAATAAAGATTGCCAAGAGTTAAGAGAAGAAGTTGCTCAACTTTTCAACAATGGGCACCTCCCAAGGCCAATGATAGAACGCATTAAAGTGTCTATTATGAGGGAAAATACACCCGAGATTACATTCCAGAGGGAGCTATTTCGTTCAGCGACAAAGATGCTAAAGACATCGTATAGCTTCACAAACGAAGCATTGGTAATATCTGTACTCATCAATAAATCCCCGGTTAAACGTGTGTTGATTGATCTAGGTAGCTCGACCAATACCATCATATCAAGGGTCGTATAGAAAATGGGGTTACATGATAAAATTGTACCATCGGTCTGGGTATAGAATGTGTTAAACATGGCGTGTGAGACCACAAAAGGAGAAATAACTTTGCCGTCGGGACAACCAAAAAAATGAAATTCTACATGGTCGAAGGGGATATGAGATACAATGCTTTATTTGGAAGGCCATAGGTGCACAACATGAGGGTGGTACCTTTAACCTTACACTATGCACCAAAATTTCTCATGCCGGGAGAGAGTCAAAACAGTCTGCGGAGAATAGCCGGCCACAAGGGAAATGGTTGTCGTCGATGAAGTGATCCCGATGCCAATGTTTTCAACATCAAGGATCGTAGAATCAACCAAAAAAGAAGAGGCTAAATAGCAATCAATAATACCATCCTCAGCCGAACTGGAGGAACAGGAAGAACGGGGAGTGGGCGATGAGACAATTACAGCGTCCCGAGCTCATTCATAGCTCCCAATAACACCGACACCACCAAATCAATGGTCGAATAGTTGGAGAAAGTTATATTAATCAAGCATCTACCGGATGCCTAGGCACAGGGTTATCCCCCGAGCTTAGAAAAAGACTTATTAATTTTCTTAAAGCTAATGCCAACTGTTTTGCTTTGTCCTATCTTGACATGGCAAGAATCCCACCAGAGGTAACCATTCACAAGCTGAGTTTGGATCTAAATTTTCATCCGGTTAAGTATAAGAAAAGGCCATAGTCCGAGATCAAACATGTGTTCATCAAGGATGAGGTATCCAAACTTCTAAAAATAGGATTCATCCGGGAAGTAAATACCTAGATCGGTTGGCTAACATAGTGGTAATACCTAAAAAAGGAAATAAACTAAGGATATGTGTAGAATAAAAGGAGCTAAACAAAGCACGTCCAAATGATTTTTTCCCTTTGCCTAACATCGATCGAATAATCAGTGCGATGGTCAGGCACGAGATACTCTATTTTCTGGACGCCTACTCCGGGTACAACCAAATTCAGATGGACCCAGACAATCAAGAAAAGACTTTTTTCTTAACAAAATTTGGCACCTACTGGTATAACGTAATGTCGTTCGAATTAAGGAATGATGGTGCCACCTACCAATGCCTAGTCAACTGTTTGTTCGAAGAACAAATAGGAAAATCGATGGAAGTATATATTGACAATATGTTGGTGAAGTCCCTGCGAGCTGAGGACCATTTGAAATATTAGTAGAAAACCTTCGATAAATTAAGGAAATACAACATGAAGCTAAATCTGGAGATGTGTGCATTTGGGGTTGGTTTTGGAAAGTTTCTCAGATACACGGTATCTAATCAAGGGATAGAAATCAAACCCGAAAAAATAAAGGCCATTGAGGACATCACCATAGTCACCAGCATCAAGGCAGTTCAAAGACTGACCGGGCGGATAGCAGCACTGGTGTCACGACCCCAACCTGGTCGTGATGGCGCCCAGCACACTACTAGGCAAGCCCGACCATTCATAGCAATTTCCCCTATTTAACCAAACAAATAAAAGCAATACTTATCCAAGTAAAAGTTTGAAGTACTGATAAAATATGAAAATCTGACAAAATACACCGAAACAGCCCAACTAGGACCCGATGTCACGACCGCGAGCCTCTAAAGACAGTATATCATCCTACTACAAGTCTGTCTAATACTGAAAATGCGGAAATAAAGGGAATATAGAAGGAAGAATCCTCGGCTGCGAACGCCGTGCAGCTACCTCGAATACTCTTAGGAGGATACTCCGAATTCACTAGACTCACTCCGCCTGATGAAAAGAACCTGGATCTGCACACATGGTGCAGGGAGTAAAGTGAGTACTTCCAACTCAGTGGTAATAAAAGTGAATAACAACTGAAAGTACAAAATCCAAAAAAGGCACAAATAATGCTATCTTAAGCAGTAAACCAAATAGACAGTAGAATCCATGAAATTATAGCAATAACATTCTCTTTAACGAAATCGATTGAACAAGAATACACAAATAAGGTCAGCCATTGTTACCTGACCGGTCAGCCATTGTTACCTGACCAAAGTGTTTCAGTGTCATTGTTACCACTAGTCAGTCATTGTTACCTGACTGGTCAGTCATTGTTACCTGACCGAAACACATACAACAGTGTCATTGTTACCACTGTTCATATCAAAGGGGTACCCCGCGCTCACTGTGGGTGTGCAGACTCCGGAGGGGCTCCTTCAGCCCAAGCGCTATCAATAAGGCCTGAAAGCCTGAATAATATCAACACAAGGCCTGAAAGCCTGCTTACAATACACTCGAGGCCTGAAAGCCTCCTCACAGAACACTCGAGGCCTGAAAGCCTCCTCACATAAACAGTCGAGGCTTGAAAGCCTCCTCACATCACTCATCATGCCCTCACATATGGCCCTCGGCTCCAATCAGTCCAAAAATAGTCAAAAAAAAACCTCGGGCATCAGTAAAACAGTGATACTCAGCTCAAATGATAGTTCAAATATCAGTTAAAACTTCAAGTTTGAGTAAAATATAGCTGAGTTCATAAAACAGTGTAAATCACACGGACTGAGTTGAAATAATATTTCAAATAGTGAGGGAAACAGTGATGATAGTTCAGAAAGAGTTCAAACAATTGGCAATAAGCCCCAAGTATGGCAATGAGCCCAAGTCATAAGGATAACAACAAAACATTTGCAAATACGCGGTAAAAATCAACAACCGGGATGGACCAAGTCACAATCCCTAACGGTGCTCTACCCCGCACTCAGGTCCAGCGTGTAAGTCACCTCAACACAGCACTAAGATGTGCAAATTCGGGGTTTTAAACC
>MU696272.1:6212-26685 GCA_026770625.1 Nicotiana glauca | reverse complement strand
TAGAATCTGATCAAAACCATAAGGGATACATCAAAATAGGCTAATGGAACATAACCCAATCGAAATAACTCGAAAAACACCCAAAAATACGAAGTTGGCAAAACCCGAGCCTCGGGCCCACTTCTTGAAAAATTACGAAATTCATATTTCCGGAATTCTCGTCTCGCCACGAGTCCATACATATAAAATTTATCAAAATCGGAGTTCAAATGGGCCACCAAATCCCAAATTTACATAGCAAAAATCCAAGCCCTAACTTCTTCAATTTATACCTAAATTCAGAGAATTAATGGGTGATTCTTCGATTAAATGACGTATTTAGGCCACGAGAGTTACCTCCAATCACTTCCCATCGAAATCCCCGTCCAAATCTATCAAAGAACTCTCAAGGTGGTGCAAAAATGGAGGAAATAATGAAGGGTTCGCGTCTGAAATTATAATTAAAAGCCTTCTGTCCAGAAAATTTCCCTTCTATGCGAACGCGATGCCTCTCACGCGTTCGCGATGAACAACTTTGCTTCAGTCCACTTTTCCTCTACGCGAACGCGTACGACCAGACGCGAACGCGATGCTCAACTTTCCCATGCTACGCGATCGCGACACCTTACCACGTGAACCCGATGCCCAATGGCCTGATCCCACGCGAACGCGTCCACCCTTTCGCGAACGCGAAGGCAAAATTCCTAGGCTCCCAAAAATTTCTCTACGCGTTCGCGTCCACCACCATGCGAACGCGATGAACAAAAGTTTGCAACAGTTATGACAGCAAAACCTGATCTCCATACAAGCTAAATATGATCCGTTTGAACCTCCGAAATCACCCCGAGGCACCTGGGACCCTAACCAAAACCACCAACCTACTCCAAAACATCATACGAACTTGTTCTAATCCTCAAAACACATCAAACAATGCTAAAACCATTAAAACACGTCGGATTCAAGCCTAGTTTTTCTTCAAAACTTCAAAAACTCGCATTCGATCAAAAACCCGACCAAACGACGTCCGAATGACCTAAAAATTTGCAGACATATCCAAAATCACCTAATGAAGCTACTGCAACTCTCGGAATTCCATTCCGACCCTCGGATCAAAATCTCACCTATCAACCGGATTTCGCCAAAATTCCAACTTCACCAATTCAAGCCTATTTCTACACCGTACCTCCAAATTCAATTCCGATCGCTCTCCTAAGTCACAAATCATTCCCCCGAAGCTAACCGAACCACCGGAAAGCACATCCGAGCCATCTAACCACATAGTCAACTTCCGGTTGATTTTTCTTAAACAAACTCCCTTCTAAGAGGCTATGTGCCTTATTTCCAACCAGAGCCAACTCAATTACACCCGATCGACTCTAATACTGATATAGAAACATGAAGCAACACAATAAGGGGAAAACGGGGTGGTAACTCACGTGATGACGAGCCGGGTCGTCACAATTGTGCCGGTTTATATTGAGATCATCGGATAAGAGTCACTCGATTCTTTTCACTATTGTAAAATAAGAAAAATTTTCTTGGACACTAGAATTCTAACATGCTTTGGAGGAACTCAAGTGATCCCTGTTGAGACCCCCTTTTCTGCACACTTCAAAGGAAGACGAACAGTTATACCTTTACTTGGTAGTTTCTGAGGTGGCGGTAAGTGGTGCCCTAGTCCGGGAGAAATAAGGTACACAATTTCCTATTTATTATGTTAGTAGAACCCTAGGCAATGTCGAAACAAAGTATCCTCACCCAGAAAAGTTAGTGCTCGCCTTACTAAGCGCTTCCAGGAAAATAAAACCATACTTTCAATTCCACCCCATATGTGTTGTGACCTCTTACCCGCTGAGGAATGCCATGCATAAGCCCGAGCCCTTAGGTCGGCCAGCCAAATTGGTCGTGGATGTTAGTAGGTACGATATTGAGCCGACCTCAAACTGCCATAAAATCTCATATTTTGGTAGACTTCGTGGCCGACATTACGCAAGATTTGATACCTTAAGTCAAAAAGGAATTACTACTCACTTCGGGGGCTAATTTGGGGATCTAGACCCTAATCACAGACTGTGCCTCCAACGCGAAGGGGTCCAAGCTCGATATCGTGTTGAAATTGCCTGCGGGAAGCATAATTAGATTGTCTATTAGAACTGTCAAATTGATTAACAATGAAGCTGAGTATGAAGCTATGATTACAAGTCTAGAATTGGCTAAGAGCCTCGGGGCCAAAGTGAACGAAGACAAATATGAGTCCCTTATCGTCGTAAATCAAGTCAACGAAATGTTTGAATTGAAATAGGAACAAATGCAAAGATATCTGGACAAATTGATTTCAAGGATTGGACTCTATAACACGTACCTCGAGGCCAAAGTAGTGAGGCTGATACACTGGCCAATTTGGGTCATCTGTTGACTCCAATGAATTCAACTCGGGGGCAATGGTGCAGCTGATGAACTTGATGGTAGAAGAAGGCCACGCCAAAGTAAACTCGACAGGTTTAACTTGGGATTGGAGGAACAAATACATAGACTACTTGAAGACAGGAAAATTGCTATTAGATTCCAAAGAGTCGAAATCCCTGTGCACCAAAGCTACCAGGTTTTTGGTCGAAGGGAAATTGTTTAGAAAGACCTTCTTCGGCCCACTGGCTAGATGTTTAGGTCCGGGAGAAACTAAACATGACACAAGGGAAGTCCATGAGGGCAATTGCTGGAACCATTTGGGGGCAAAATCTTTGGTTCAAAAGTTGATCAAAGTCGGCTACTACTGGAATGAAATATAGAAGGATGGGAAAGACTTCGTACAAAAATGCAACGAATGCCAAAGAGATGCCCTAATGATTCATCAACCGAGAGAAGTGCTTCACCCGATCCTATCACCATGGCCGTTTATGAAGTAGGGGATGGACATCGTTAGTCCTCTACCATGGGTGCCCGGAAAGGCATAATACATACTACTCATAACCGATTATTTTTCCAAATGAGTCGAGGATCAGGCATTCGAGAAAGTCTGGGAGAAGGAAGTCATCGAATTCATCTGGGATCACATAATATGTCGATTTGGGATACCATCCGAGATCGCTTACGACAACAGAAAACAATTCATTGGCAGCAAAGTAAGTAAGTTTTTCGAAGACCACAACATTAAGAAGATATTATCAACATCTTACCACCATAGTGGGAACTGACAAGGGGAATCGACGAACAAAATTATATTTTGAAACCTTAAAAAGAGATTGACCGATGCAAAGGGAAAGTGGAAGGAAATCTTGCCCGATGTCTTGTGGGGATACCGTACGACTTTGAAGTTTAGTACCGGGGTGACGCCATTCTCTTTAGTCTACAGAGTGGAAGTCTGGATACTAGTCGAGGTAAGGGAATCGAGCCGCAGGTTCTACTATGCGACCGAAATTACAAACAGTAAGGCCATGACCACGAGCGTGGAATTATTATACGAAAGGCAGGAATATTCCCTAGTTCGGTTGCTCGCCTAGAAGCAACAAATAGGGGGTACACCTCCAACATTTTCAAGTCGGGACTTGGTATTGAGAAAGGTAACACTACACACCACGAACCCAAACGAAGGAGAACTGGTCCCGTATTTGGAAGGACCGTATAGAGTCACTGGAATAATTGGCAAAGGCTCGTATAAACTTAAATCGGGAAATGGTGTACAACTACTGAACATATGGAATGTGGCATACTTAAAGTGGTACTACTGCTAAGGAATGAGCTTAATTCCATTTTTAATTTTATTATATTACGGACTAACGTATGCAGGTACTTGGCTTATGGCGAATGTGACTATTACGTTTGAAAGCACATGTTGTACTCTTTTTTCCTTGAACCGATTTTGTCCCAAAGTAGCTTTTTCAGCAAGGTTTTTAACGAGGCATAGTAAAATATGCTACCTTAATTTTGAAGATTGACCTTAAACTGTAATTGTTGATCGTTTGCACCGAGCCGACAATATCCGAGCCCTTACAAGTTCGCCCTCAAATAGTAGGGGCCATCACCCCTAGTTTAAGATCCATAGAAAGGGAAAATTTAATATGTCAAAAGCCAAGGGTTGGTGATTCGGATTTGTTGTAAGGGTCGAACAGTCACACGAATCGTGCCCATGTAGCCCACTCCAGGCACGACACATGGCTTATGCACCTCCGATTATGTACCTTACATATAAAATAATGAAAGAAAACTTTACTTCCATCATACTTTATTATTACTCATTTTGCATCTCGCTTTGTCGATGCTTCACAGTGGATCCTAGATCCTAAAGCCCACTGGCTACCCCGACTTGGGGACTATCGTCTGACAAAATATCGGATGGCTCGTGCCATTGAATCCTCGAGGAACCTAGCCTATTAGGTTGTGACCGAATATGAAAGGCTACATTCACCGTAAAATGGCTCAGAGACGTCTAAATTCTGTACCTGGAAAGTAAAGGCCTTATGTATAATTAAACCTATTAAAAGGTTACCTCGGAAAAACATCATCCTATATGTCTAAACAATTAATCATCTTAATGGCCTTCGATTTTATAAAAATCTTGAAGCTGCGAGTGATTCGGAGTTACCATCAAAATCAGGCTCCATTCGGGCCTCTGAAGAATGGATGCTCTAGATTACGTTTGATTTTATACTAAGGCACTATGAACAATATACAAATAAAAGGTTGCAAATAGATGGTATAAGTAAAAACATGGTATTTCCAAAGGGAAAATTTTTATATAATTCAAAAAAATTTACAAAGGCACGATAAAACGACCTCAAAATAAGCAAGAAAGAAAATATACAAAGGAAAACCAAAAAAGAACTAAGGAACATACGCGTGCTCGACTCAATACTGGAACTCACAAAACCTTCAGAACCATCGGAGCCTTCAGGATCTTTGGGTACATAAAGTTACTTTGCCTCAACCTCGAGCCTCTTAGCCTCTTCGATCTTAGCCGACAGGTTAAATCCTCAGTCGTAAGTGTCCTCAATGGTCTCACTACGAGATAGACGCTTTACACACACGATATTCGTCTTTAAGCGAGCCTCGGCTATACTCACATAAGTGTTATACTAGGGTAGCATTTCCTCGACTTCAAAGGAATCAATTGAAGTTGCCTCTAATTTGGACTTCCGCGCAGTGTATTCCTAGCCGAAGGCATCCCATTCCGCGATGGTTGATTTTAGTTGTGCCCGAAGTTCATCATTTAGCTGTGACCACTTGTCGGCCTTGTCATTTGCCATCTGGAGATGGTCCTTGACCGATGCCAGCTCCTCTTTTGTATCCTCTTTTTTTGAAGCCAGCAAGTCTATCATGCGCTTCTTCGCCTCGGCCATGGTCTAGACCTCATCCATCTCGGACTGAAGCTGGTTAATCAAGTATAGATTCTCTTGGACCTACAAAGTTGCATCATTAGTCATCAAAAGTAGATTCTCATTTTTAGTCTCAAAGATCTTTACCTTCTTGACCAGTTTGGCATGCTCTCGTTTCACGGATGAGGCCTCCTTCTATGCCTTTTCCAGCTCAGTTCGGAGAATTAGGAGGTCCTTGAGGGCCTCATCTTGTTGTTCACTAAGAGCCATGTACATGTCCTTCTTTCGGACTTGCTCTTTGAGCTCGAACTCAAGTTGGTTGATTTCCAAGCTGGATCGAAGGAAGCTTTCATGATGGAGAACCGAAGCCTGAAAAATAATGAGGTCATTAAAACATGCTAAAACTAAGCAAAATTTGCAAAGGATACAAAGAATATGTGTCTTACCCTATTCAATGCATGTAGCGTCTCGTTAAAGAGACTCGATGTGCCTACTTCGTTCATCCTTGCCCAGTCCTTCTCGGTCACTAAACAGCGAAGGTAGTTGGCCGCACCCACTAGACAGGACAGCCCGGACGTTCGCTGGGATAGTAATAATGACCATTCTCTTGCGGTCGGGATCCGCACTTGCGGTATGGAAGTGCCTCACTAGCTTCGCGCTCGAGCCCGACTCCCCGCTCTGATGGCGCATCCTTTTTGGGACCTCCAGGTGCCAAGCCCGGAGTAGTCCTCCAACGTGCTCATGTCCATGTCATCGAAGAATATGTTGAGGGCATCATCTAGGCCCGGTGTCATCTCGTTTGATTTTTCCTTATTGGCTCGAGCCTCTTCGAATATAGACTCTGTGTGTGATGGTGTCTCCGCAATATCGATGACACCGTCTACTTTTTTGGGGCAAGAGCGCCTTCTCGGGAGACTGTGGCTTCTGATTCTCCTTTTGGTTCCTGAGCTAGAGGAGAATCGATCTCTCGGCTACCTTCCCCACTCGTCGCCTGCTCTCCCTCGTCGATGGTCGACCCATAAGCAATGAACTCAAGATCATCATCCTTAGGGTAATCCCTAAGCCAAAAGAGGGAATCGGATTCCGGTACCCTGGTTTTTTGTTCCTTTTGTTGCTTTTCTATAGTCTGGATCCGAATAGAAATCATCTTCTTCTTCACCTCGGCGTCCAGGGAGCCAGAAGATTTCCTCTTTTTCTTTTTCTGCATCTTTGCGGTAGCTCGGGGTTGTCCCGAAGCAGAGGGTTCAGTAAGCGAGGACGGGGCCTCGACCTCATCCAATGTCCAAAGCTCGATGGTATTGGGAAAACCTGTGAAACGGAAAAAGACTTGGCAAATATAAAAGTTATTTAAATGTAATTATTCGGGCACAAGCCTCACCATGGGAACGAGCCTTCCACTTGCCCCTCAGTGCATGCGCCATTCGCGCTCAAAGTAAGACATTTGCTTGCAAATCCCCTTGATCCACTCCTTGAAGTGGGGGATTTAATTGGGAACTTAGGTGACCACTGAACGACGGTAGATGCATGCAATTAGAAAAAAAACAAAAAAAATAGCAAGAACTCGAGAAGGAAAAGACTTACGGGATGAGTTCCACTTTTTAAAGAACGCTAGAAATTCAGGGGGAATGAGGTCTTCGTTTTTCACCTGAACGAAAACCTCTCGTGCCAACCTCGATAACAATCTTCATCGATGCTCAATAATGGAGCTTTATTTGCTCGTCGAACGAGCTTGATCAACCTCCCTCGAAAAATTTGGGGACTTTAGAGACGAAGTAGATGGTTGAGGGTGAAACGAGATGCTTTAGTGTTGTTTACGAAGTGGTAGAGGAGGAATACGATCCTCTAAAAGGATGGGTGAATCTTCCTAAGACAGACCCCGTACCCTTTGCAGAAGCCAAGGATTATAGGGTCCACCGGGGCTAGCGTGTAGGGGTAAGTGTAAACATTTAAATACCCTACCACGTGAGTCGTGATGTCCTCATTGGACCCAAAAACGACCACCTCCTTACCCTCCCAGTTGCAGTCCGCCTGGATTGTGGAGAGTATATCTTCGGTGATGGAGGATATATACTTCCATACCACCTCCCAACCCGGTCTTGCTTACTAGAAGTCTTCTCGACTTTGAAGTCGTTTTCGATAGAACAGCCCCCACGAACGAAACTCTTCATAGGAGGCACCGAGACCACCTCAAGAATGGACACCTCGACATATGCGGCCGGGTTGGAAGTGGAAAGGGTGATTTGTTGAGGCACAGATTTGGAAACCTTTGCCATTGGAATCTGGAAAATATGAAGATTTGAAGAAAATTAAATAGGTTTGAAGATGGGGATGATGATTTGAAGATGGAAATGAAGATTTGAAGGTTTGAAGATGAAGATATGAAGATTTGAAGAATTTAGAATTAAGTGAAGAATTCGAGGGTAAATCAAACAGCTCTGAAATCGAAAAGTGAAAAAGGGGTCGGAGTTTTTATATAGGAAATGAGTAATCAGTGCGTGACGTATCGCATTTGAGGACAGTCAACCAGTGGTTGATACGTGTTCGAAGTCTGAATGACGCGACTGATAGGACATTTTGCTGATCCGTCAATCCAGTTCTAATGTACGAAGGAAGAAACTGGGGTTAATTCATCGCTTTCCATCGCTTCGATAAACCTAATCTCTGAAAAACGAGGGGACTATCTATGTTAGGGCTGCTTATCGGGCGGTTATTTATTCTTAACAGTTTGTTTTATCGGTTATCGGCTTTTAAATGTATTAATCCGCTAGCATTCGATAAGATATCAGGCGGATTGATATCGATTTAGCTATTATCGGGCGGTTATCGGTTTCAGTTAATTGAAACTTAACATACTTCAACACAGGGTTGGGGAGTACATCCCCGAGACAACAATATAGTCAACATTTCTCATACATATATATCAACTAAATTACACCATGCCAAATAGCAAATGTGCTCTGATGGTAAGCAATCCCCACTTCCAACCAAGAGGTTGTGAGTTTGAGTCTTCCCAAGAGCAATGTGGGAAGTTCTTGGAGGGAAGGATGCCGGGGGTGTATTTGGAAACAGCCTATCTACCCCAGGGTAGGGGTAAAGTCTGCGTACATACTATCCTCCCCAGACCCCACTAAGTGAGATTATACTACTGTTGTTGTTGTTACTATAATATCTGGTCCACTGTACAATGCTCCATCTACAGTGAAGTCCTCAGGTTCCTCCCTCTCTTTGAGCCACGCCTATTCATTTCTCTCATTTAAATTTAATTTGTTGTTGTAGGGCATTTAAACATGAAGTCATTCCCGCTTCAAAATCTTTGAAGAGTTTTTGCAACACATAAAGAAAAAGTTTAATTTTTTTGGCAGTTGTAATTTATTTTTTTAAAACTGTTTTTCAACCGAAAACGAAAGAAAAGATTTTGATTGATTTGATTGAGAAATAATTTTTGCAAAACATTGATCTACAAAAACAAAAAACGCCACAGTTGAGCTTTTTCAGTGGAGTAGCTTTCGGGGAAACTAGTGACATTTTCTGCCGCGATTATAAGAAATACTACTAAATCTTTTTTTTTTTTTAAATAACAATATATAGTGGATGAGAGAGATAATTTTTTAAAATTAATATGGATATAAAAGATAAATCATATACTTAGCATTTTAATTAGAAATAGATTTTAGGTAATTGCATTTTTTCCTGATTTTCTTTTTAAAAGGAACTAAATCAGAAAGAATTTTTAAGAAAAAAATTTCACTTACACATATTATAATTAATGAGGAGGAAGTAAGAGGTTAATACATGACTCTTTAAGTACAATTATATATTAGAAGCATGTAAATAGATATTTTTTTCATTAGATAATAAAACATCAACTTTGCTAAAACTTCTCCTATTCAAATAAAAGAAATATGAAATAAAAGTAAAGAAACCAAGAACAAAAACAAAACAAAACAAAAAAAAATATGTGAAAATTGCGGCGTATTCTTTTTTATATTCCTTCTCGTTATGCCCTTCTTAGCCTTCATCTTTGTCTTTTCTTTTCTATTCATTAGTTTCCTTCTAATATTCTCCGGTCCAAGGAGAATAGAGTACTTTACTTCAAAATGCTTGCTCAATTATTTGTATCCTATCAGCAAAATAAAAAAAATTATCTTACAAATAATAAGCAATTCAAAGAAAAAAATCAAAACATAACTTTCAAAAAGAAAGATAATTATCACAATACTTCAAAAAAAATCAAAAGTTAGAAAGTAAACCAAATACTTTATTTTATTTTATCGTACATATATTACATGATCCAATCATACGAATAAAAGGAAAGGCAATTTGCTACTTACTACTTTATAAAAATCACAAATAGAAATAAAGTAGAAAACAAATTTCTATTTCACAAGAAACAAACATGCCGATGGCTAAGTAAAAAAGAACCTTCGCATGCTTTGTGACTATTAACCCTAACACTTTTTACTGACTAATAGAAATAAGAAGTGTTGCCAAATCATCCAATGAAGGGCGTATTTGAATGTTTAAAACTTATCCCTTTTACACAATGATGTGTTATTGGCTAGTTGTTCGCAGACTTCCAACAAAGTTTAACTCATAAGTAATTAATTTAAGTCTAAACTAAAATACAAACAAAAGTTCATCGAAAATAAAAGCGAAAGAGAACATACGAGAAAGTAAATAGAGAAAAAAAGATACAACTTGAGACCTTAATCTTAAGAAAATAGAAGGAAATAGAAATGCAAAATTAGTGTATAAATTTTCGAGTTCTTTGACATTACTTCCCGTAATATCAATCATTATTCAAGAGCCTACTTCCTCAAGCCAAACTAAAATATGAATCAAATATTGCTGTAAATATGACACATTACTATTTCAGATAAAGAATAGAAAGGGTAATCTTGGGTAGGGGTCTCATGAAAGAAAGTTATGAATTTATATAGGAAAATATGGGAGTTATGAATATGAAAAGCATGGGAGTTATGGATATATTATTAAGAAAAGTCAAGGTAGTATATGAATTATGAAAATGAAATTTCAAATTTTAAAGTAAATAAAGGAAATGGTATTCAATTGCGAGCTTTGTTCTAGAAAACTACTACATGAATTATTTATTACTCATTTACTTTAGATTAAATGAGAGAAATGAAGGGGAAGGTTAAAAAATATGAGATAAATTATCATAAACTTATACATTAAATATTTGGAGGTTATGAATATGAAAGGGATTGAGTTATTGAGACTATTAAAAGTATAAGTTATGAAGATAAATTTTTCTTATTTTTATTATAAAATAAATTAAAAGGATGATGAAAAATCTCCAAAAAAAAGGAGAAAAAAGATAAATATCGCTTTCTTACTGGCCACTTATATATATATATATATATATATATATATATATATATATATATTTAATGAATTTACAAACCTATATTTATTTGATCTAATTCAAATTGACTTTCAAGAACATCATACTCAGCAACTTTGAGTTCCCTCGTTTTGCAAAAACAGGTAAATTAATAGCCTGAGCGTCAGCATCCCCACGAACAACAAAAAATAAATAAATAAACTGATGGTCCTTTCCTCTGCCCCGCTCCTCTATCCCCCCCTTCACACACACACACAATACACATGTCAATGCAATGAAACTGTAAAAGTAGTAGTGGAGCAGTAGTGAAAGTTGTACGCAGTATAGCATAAAATAGGCAGCTAAAAAATCCCATTGTCTCATTCTCCAACCCCTCCTCGCCTCTTGTCTTGGTTTATATATGTTGAGGGAGGTCCCTATCAATCCATCTTTCTCACTCCAAAACAAATAAATAAATAAATAGAGCAGAGTGCTTTCCTTTTCTCATGTGTCTTCTCAAACTAGTCTCAGGTCACAGTCGCCGCCATTAGCATTTATTTGTACTACCTTTTCTTGCTCCTATTATACTAGGCAACAAAACCTATTATAAAACCGTAGCATAATATATTATTTACATAAAATAAAAAAGAATAGAAAAATAGTTAATCCATTTTCACTATATATGCATATCACCACCCTATATATACAGAAATAGAACCCCATGATTTTCTTGGTTTTCACCATTTTCTTTCCATTCTCTGTGAAATCTTGAGATTCGAACCAGTTTTTGGGTTCAGAAACTGATGTACAGGGGTATACCATAAGGTGGGTTAGTTTTGTTTTCATTGTTTCTTGATTGTGTAAATATAAAAAAGAGCAAACTTGTACTACATCTTTCTCTTTTGTATTGATACCTTCACTTTTGTTTTTGCGTTACAGTTTGAAGTGCAACTTATTTTGGTTTGAGGAACTGACAAGCACAGGGTAACTAAAAGGTGGGTTGGTTTAGTTTTCATGTTTTTGTTATTTATGAAGGAAGAGAAGTATATAGAGAATTAAACTAAAGGTGAAAATTCTTGAATATTGATGTTTGGTCTTCTTCTTTCTACTGTTCTGATGTTTTTTGTTTTGCGTAATAATCTGAAGTGTTCATTGTGTGGTTTACAGACCACTGCATGCTATTCTAAGGAGTTTTCTTGATTATCCTTCAGGCTTCATCAATGGCAGAGAAAGACCCTGACTTTTTGTCCCACAAACTGCCTACTCCTTCCCAGGTTTTCTTCTTTTTACCCCCAAAATTTAAATGCATATGTTGTTTCAGAAGAGAGGATGCTAAATTAAAGTTGCATTTGTGATACTTGAAAAGGTGGTGGAGGAATTAAAGGAGCTATGGGGAATGGCTTTGCCAATAACAGCAATGAATTGTTTGGTGTATGTTAGAGCAGTGGTGTCTGTTCTATTCTTGGGCAGGCTTGGAAGTTTACAACTTGCTGGTGGAGCACTTTCCATTGGTTTCACAAACATAACTGGCTACTCTGTTCTTGTTGGTCTTGCTTCAGGTCTTGAACCAGTTTGTAGCCAAGCTTATGGCAGCAAAAACTGGGACTTGCTCTCACTTTCCCTTCAACGTATGATCTGTATACTTTTGTTGGCCATCATTCCCATAAGTCTTCTGTGGATAAACCTTGAATCCATCATGCTTTTCATGTGTCAAGACAAGGAAATAACAGCAGTTGCTGCAACTTACTGTATATACTCACTCCCTGATCTTGCAACAAACACTTTGTTGCAGCCCCTTAGGGTGTACCTGAGGTCACAAGGGGTGACTAAGCCACAAATGTGGTGCACTTTTATTGCAGTGCTGTTTCATGTGCCTTTAAATTATTTTCTGGTGGTGGTGATGGGGTTAGGGGTACCAGGGGTTGCTATGGCTTCAGTGCTGACTAATCTGCATATGATGGTGTTGATGATGGGGTATGTGTATGTATATGGGAGGTGGGAGTGGAGATGGACGGCTGGGATTGGAGGGATATGTTGTGGGTTGGGGCCACTGCTGAAGTTGGCAGTTCCTAGTTGTATAGGGATATGTTTGGAGTGGTGGTGGTATGAGATTGTGACTGTACTTGCTGGATATTTGCCTAATCCAAGACTTGCTGTTGCTGCCACTGGGATTATGATACAGACCACTAGCCTTATGTACACTGTTCCCATGGCCTTAGCTGGCTGTGTATCTGCCAGGGTAAGTTTTCCATCACCTTTTTCTGCTGAAACTGTCATTGTTTCTAGTATAGGAAGCATACTTAATGCTGACATGAAAAAAAAAAATAGTTCAGTGCACTAAGCTCTCGCTATGTGCGAGATCCGGTGAAGGTCCGGATCACAAAGGTCTGTTGTACGCAGCGTTATTCTGCATTTATGCAAGAGGCTGTTTCTATGGCTCGAACATGACAACAACTTTACTAGTTACGCCAAAACTTGCTGACATGATTAGAGCTTTTATTATAAATTCTTGGAGAAAGCCATTTAATGTTTGCAAATCTAACTTTTATTTGGTGGTATTTGATTGGACATCGAGTTTAAGAAACATATACTTTGGTATGTGACACGTGGGTTTATAAATATAGTATGAGGGAAAATGGGAAGTTTAAGTTAGAGAGTTGTTAGATGTAGAAAGGTGGTCACTATAAGACTCGAAAAGAAAGAGTATTGTATATGGAATGATAATTTCCAATTTAACTAGTATCTCTTTTGTATGTGCAAGATATAGTTTCTAGCTAGAAAATCCCTTTTTTCTTCTTCTATGATTAACCCATTTCATGGTTATGCTGTGAACTAAGTCAATTAAAAGGGAGTCAATAATTATGTAATTTTGTGACAAATCACTTTGTCTAGTCATCACTTTGTCTAGTCATGAAATCTGCTGAGCTCTTGTAAATCAAACCCACCAAAGAAAATCCTTTTTTTCGTGTACTTTTTTAACTAATGGATGGATGATAGAGCCATATTCCTGTTACTGCAATTATTTGTTAGCATAAATAAAGTGATGATTAGTTGATAATGATCTTTGTAATGTTTGCTGACAAATATTAATGAATGTTGTTGTGAATTGACATATTTAATTGTAACAAGTTACTTAGCGGGGAAGGGTTGAGGGAACAACTTGCTTCAATTTGTTGGATGGATTTGACCTCTTTGACTCAAATACATTGCAAATGCTTATTTGCCCTAAACCTTTTTTTTTAATGATTGTGCAAGTACTTTAGAATTAGAAAGCAATTAGGCCATTGAAACCTTTGCTATTTCATTATCCCAATGGCTGCTCATCTTTGGTTTTTTATGGTTGATATACTATAATGGAACATTTATTTGTATAGTTTGGTGAATAGAGATCCTAAAAGGGAGTGAAACGTGTCGACATTCTGTAGCATATTGCACTATGTATGATTCTTAGGTTAGAGCCATCTTTTGCTAGGCACTGTGACATTGCTTGATTCTGTATGATAAATGAACTTCATTTCCTGTTTTAAATTTTTTATCAATTATATGCATGAGACTGTTCTGGAAATCTTGGTTCTTGATAGCATATAACTAACATACGTAACATAAACTGGTGAAAAAACAGAAAAAAAATTCTTGTCTAGTTTCCAAAAGATTGTATGTTTTTTGTTGATCAGTTACTTGATTGCATCATACTTCATTTACATCCCTATTCAACCGAATCATCCATGTTGGGTGGTTACATAAATCTTGTGTAGCGACAACTACGATCTATTACATACTCTTTTATGCCTAACTTCCATATCAATTGGCTAATATATGACATAGCCATTTAACCAACTAGAGTTGACCAAGGATTTCATGACTAAATACCCTTATTATCTCTTTTTTGCATATTTTATATGTTTGGCATTTTACTAGAAGCATCTTAATATTGCAACATCTCTGACTTTAAAATGTTATGCCATTTTATTTTAAACTTGGATATTATAGAGTTATCTTTTTGTAATGGTATACTAATTTAATGTCAAATTCAGGTAGGGAATGAGTTAGGAGCTGGGAAACCATACAAAGCCAAGTTAGCTGCAACAGTTGCATTAGCTTGTGCATTTGTGATTGGATTCATCAATGTTATATGGACAGTGATCTTCAGGGACAAATGGGGAGCCTTATTTACAAAAGACGACATGCTTAGAGCACTTGTTGCATCAGTCTTGCCATTAATAGGTATGTGTGAGCTTGGAAACTGTCCACAAACCACCGGTTGCGGGATACTCCGTGGAACGGCTAGACCGGCCATAGGCGCCCGGATCAACCTCGGCTCATTTTACTTCGTGGGCACCCCAGTGGCCGTAGGATTAGCCTTCTGGCTAAAAGTTGGGTTCAGTGGCCTATGGTATGGTCTCTTGTCAGCTCAAGCAGCTTGTGCTATCTCTATACTTTATGTTGTACATTGCTGCACAGATTGGGAAGGTGAGGCATTGAAAGCCAAGAGGCTGACCAACCTGGAAATGATGGGGCATAGAGATGACACAAGTGATGATGAAGAACAAAATGTCCTTTTGGTTAATGAGAAAGACAAGTTTGATGATGTTCTATAAAAAAAGGAAAGTAAGAAAACAAAGTTCAATGAGTTTGGAATTATGTAGGGACTGAAATATTATTGGAAGGCTTTTTTCTTTTTTTTTTCTTTTTTGGGAAGGACTATCTTTTTGTCGTTTGCTGTTTTTCCCAAGGCATGGGTTTGTGAAAAAAAGGCCAAGGCAATATCATGGTGTCCCGTACAAAAATGTTCCATTATTTCAGGCTCTATACAAAAAACATTTTGCTTTGTGTTGCTCGCCTATACTCAAGTGGTTCCTATTTTATATATAGATGTATCCTAAATTTTTGTGCCCCTATAGCCAGCTTTATTTTTATGGTTTTTTTTATAATTTAAATACTTAATTTGTTTAGTTATTGCGACCAATAATGTTGCTTGATATTAAGGGTAGAACAACAGACTAACTAGTCATCATAGACCTATAAGAGTCCTTTGATAATTTAATTGGAGAAACTTTTGTATTGGATGGACTTTGTTTACTTTACACTAAGTAAAGCATTAGAACTTTAGTTTCACTTTTTTAAATTACTTAGAAATTAGAATGATGGCCAATGAGCATTCATCGAGGGAGAAATTTAAAAATAATTAGATTTATAAGTGGTAATTAGTCACGCCCCAATTTTGGAGAGTGCTATCGATGCTTAACCGAGATACCCCAGTTGAATAAGCCTGCACAATATCGTCCACACAATTCACTCATGCATAAAGAGAAGAAATATTTCATTAATTAGACACTAAGAGGTTAGGTGAACAACACCAGTTCATTGCCACAAGTTGCGTCATCAGCAAGTCTCCAAAATAGTGCACTATACAATCATAGTTGAAGTGTAACAGGTGATACAATTACAACACTTTTAGTTTAACTTTCCCTACAACCAACACTATGTCTACGGAGCCTCTAACAGAAATAAGAGTGCTACGAAAACTCCGGCAACAAGGTCTCGACTATACCTCAAAATATTATACACAAGGGACAAGAGATACAGAACCCCAGAATGAAGTGGGACTCACCAGGTCCGCTGAGGAGAGGGTACACTGCTATTATTGCTCAATATCGCCTGCTGTGGAATCACCTGCATCCATTAAAGATGCAGCGCCTCCAACAAAAGGGGCGTTAGTGCGTATGGAATAGTACTAGTATGAAAAGCTAAACATCCCCTCAATAGAACGAATAACAGTACAATGAAAAAGAAACATGGAATCAATGAGGACCTCAAACAATATTAAAGTATCAAGTTAGGAGAAAGGATAAATTTCAAGCAAGTTTCAATATTTTAAGTTGGGAGATCTCTAGTGTCGATACACCACCGTGCTTTTAGTACGGAATCCGATCTTAGCCCGATCGGCTAAGCCGTCTCACCCTGAGACGTCCATTTACAATACCATCATGTGCTGGCATGGCGTCCAATCTCAGCCGATCGGCTAAGCCGCCTCACCACAATATCGTGTGAGTCGATGTCACCTCACATTTAACTAGTAATCATCCCATCCCATTTAAGGAAAATTATCTCAACACTCATCCTATATTCGGGAAAACTCTAACCACCTCACATGGAGATTTTACCCTTCACTCCTACACCGGCATGTGTAGTTTTGGGGTTCGGTTATTTCAACCTACCCTTCCTCAGTGACTAAATGATACTCCCAAAACGTTTATTATATAAAGGGTTTACAGTTAATTTCATAATCTTTCATACATCTTTCCATTTCATTAGCACTAGTGGCACTACTAAAAAAACCAGGGTTTAGCGACGGACAAAATCTGTAGCTAAACAGAAAAATCTGTCGTTAATCTCATTTAGCGACGGATTATCAAAAGATTCTGCTAGCAACGAGCATTTTAGCGACAGATTAGCAACGACGTTCGTAGCTAATTCCAGTTTTTTTTGTAGTGTGGCTACAACTGTAATATCATTCTTGGCACGTCGGCCGCATTTCATATTTCATACTCGCCCTTATGACTTTCAAGCGTTACCATGGATTATCATCAATAAGAGAATTTCAAATCAAACTTTAAGCACGCATATGAGCAAACACGAGTCTTAGGCACATTGAGTTTCTCTTCTGCAATTAGGCATACTAGCTTACAATTGAAACATGATTTTTTTCAAAACACAACACCTTTGGTACATTGATCATACTAGATTACATCCTCGGAGGGAATCATGATATGATAGGAACATTTGGGACACATTTTTGGTACATATGTCTTTCAGCACAACACTTATTTTAGAATTATCAAATCTATTGGGAAGGACTCGGGACATGAGACATAACAAATTGAGCCAACCATAACCGCAACTTACGAGGACGTCATGAAAATTGATTCTACAAGAAGAGCTTAGCCAACATACCTTGTTTGTGCTTCCTTGAATTACTACAAGGTTCTGAAACTCCTAGCAACTTCAATCTAATTAAAGACACGATAAAATTTAACTATAATTAGGAAGATACTCGGGGTTTCAGCTCATTTGAGCATTTTATCAAGCACTAGGTGTGCATTAAGCTTTCAAGGTCCTTCTATGGTGCGCTCCTTTACCCCACAATCAATCCCCGCGTCAATAGGCTACCTATAATAACTCCACAACCCGCTACCGCCTTTATTAACAAATGCATACATAAATAAAAACTCTTATCCTCAAAATCTTCTTCCCCATTACCTATTCCAAACCCAAAATTTCGAAATTGAAAGCTAGAGCTAGAATCTTACCTCTTGGATGAAGACATTGTGAGTTTTCCTTGTGAATTTTCCAACTTTTGATCAAGGATTGACGGGCAATTAGCTTAGGGACCCCTCTCACTCTATGACACTTTCTCTCTATAGAAATATTAGACTTTCCCTTTACAAATGGTCCCTAACGACTATATATCAAAATACGGTCGGGTTATGAAATTAGCTCGATGCAGATCTGCGATCGCATATTTGACCGCATAACACTTCTGCGGTCTGCAAAGTGGATCACATAATAGCCCTCCGGAACTGGGCATCTGCGACAAGTCTGCGGTCCGCAAACCAATTCTGTGATCGCGGAAAGGACCGCTTAACCTCCATCCGAATTTTCTCATGATGGCTTCTACTATGGACGTGCGGCCCGCGAAACGGTTATGCGGTCGTACAGTTGACCGCCAAACAACCTCCAAAATTTACCCATTTCTTTGCTTCACTCTGCGACTGATCTGCGGTCCGCAGATCAATTCTGCGGTCGTATAATGGACCGCATAAATACCCTACTCTGCAACAATTTTTCTTCAACTCCCTAACACTATGTTCAACCCGAAAAGTCCGTTGCATTAGCCCACCTTGGCACCACAAAATTCCGGGTTTTAGTTAAAATTTTACGGGGCCTTACATAATTGAAAGATAGCTACAATTTCAAATGTAATTAAAATTTAGCTACTTTTTATGTAAAAGATAAATTTGAACAAAAATACTGTTCAAAATCCGAAAAAGTTCCAGCATAATATACTGGAGTTCGAATTTTTTACATGAGATTTTCCAGCATAATATGTTGGAATTCCATAATGTGCTGGAGTTCCAACATAATATGCTAGAAGTCCATATACATGTCCTCCAATATCCAATATATTATGCTAGAACTTTCCGTGTGTTGGAGTTCTAACATAATATGCTGGAAGTTCATACATAGGTATTTCAATATCTAGTATATTATGCTAGAATTTTTCGTATTGCAACAAAATATTAGCTTTTTTTTAATAATTTTATAAACTCTAGCTATATTTTAATTACCAGTCTGAAAACTAGCTAGCCCGTGCTATTTTGACTTCATCGAAGTAGTCTCTTTTGAACCGACGAATATAGACGGTTTTTAGTTCGATAAATATTTCAGAATTATGATTTTATTGCATCAGTCTTTCTCTAAAATTTTGTTAACTTGACTCTCAAAACATGTTTAGTTTACAGAAATTTTGGTTTCATCTTACATCTAAAGGGAACAAAATTGAAATTATACTTGAACATTTTTTCAAGTGCGAGATTTTTTTCTCACTCTGATTCCATGAATGATTCAGCCATATTCAGAAAAATATTCATTCCATTTATTTTTACTTGTCTATTATAATAAAAATATTTTCACTTTTAGTTATTCATTTTAGTAAACCAAGAGAACATCAAACTTCTTTTTATGTTTTATCCTTATTATTTACTACTTATTCTTCAAATCATTTCTCAATACATTTTTTTAAAAAATGCTATTATTATTATAGGTGTTATGGTACACAATATGTATTTTATTTATTACTTATTTCTTTAGGAAGTGCAAAGTCCATTGTAGAATTATAAGTGAGCCGAGGGAGTAATAAACTAGAGGTCTCAATTTTTGCAAAAAGAGCACTTTTTAGTAAGTGATTTCTTCTTACGAATTCGAATTAGTTAGAGTTTCAATACAAATATCAACCACCGAATAAAAACAAGATGCAAGGGGAAGGATATTGCTGAGCGTGCTTATCTACAAGTCTTTTTTTCTTGGCGAAATACATAGTTTACCCATCCAACTTACGACTAAATCCATATTACACGCCTGTTGATCACGGGTTTTATTTTACACACCAAACCTTTCAAAAGCATGTCAATTACACACTACTTTTGACCAGCCACTGGGACGTGTGAAACACGACCAATGGGCCGCGTGAATAGTTATTTTCTGCCTGAACTGAATAATTACAACGGATATTTACTGAAATTGGGCCCATTTTCTAAACCCTAACGCCAAATTCTTTACCTCCTTCTTATTAAAAGCCACCATTTTCATCTTCTTCATCTTTAAAGGAGGCAAATAATTTTCTGAAAAGTTCAATTCCATCTTCACCTTCCACATCTAATATTGACAAGTTAGTTATATTTGGTCAATTAAAGTACAATATATTATCATTCTTCTGTCAAATCTCATATTAGGGTTCTTATTGAATGGAGAATTCGGGTCCATTTTGTCGATGTGGAGATGCCGCTGAACTAGTAATTTCATGAGCAACGATAATCCTGGTTGTCGATTCTACGGCTGTAAAAATTACGAGGTAACCTTAGATATTGCGTTATATTCGATTTCAAGATTTTATAATCTTCTTCTCAAATTGTTTATGGATTTGCAGAAAGATAAGAAAACTGGCTGTAAGTATTTCGCAAGGTTTGACCCCCCAACTCATGAACACTTGAAGCCGGTGATTTTGGGTTTGCTTAAGAAGAAGAATCAGCTTGAAGGCCATTTGCAGGAATCCAGAAAACAG
>MU696269.1:62959-85823 GCA_026770625.1 Nicotiana glauca | reverse complement strand
ATTTTATAGATTCTACCTAGGGATAGGATTGAACTACTTGTAGCCTTCCGGGTGTTCTTAATCTTCTAATTGTGATTAGGGATAATTCAATTAGGAAGACTTGTTAGTTTTCGGAAGAAGCTAATTAAGAATTATTATCTGTGGCTAATTAACATAAACTCGCTCATATTTGTAAAATCATGAAATACATTGGATCGTTACTTGAGTGTAATTCCCGATGCATTCATACTTGTAGCTATTGATCATTTTACTTGCTTTCTAGGTTATTTTATATTTCCGCATTTAGATATATAATATTTTCCAATTAAAATTCTTAGTGTTTGGCATTGCGCAACTAGCGATAATTTTCTTACATGCCTAATCGCCTGCACATTGTTCTCTGTGGGATTCGATCCCGAATCATAGTTGGGTAAATTATATTGCTGTGACCGTGTCTATTGCTTTTTAGTAGTGGATTTGGAACTGTGGAGCGAAGCAAATGTTAAGCTTTTGAGTCAAATACAACTACGCTCACTTGAGGGTAGCATTTTTGTCGCATTGTCTGAGGCTCAAGGTTCACAAGTTGAAAGTTTTTTTATTTATATATATATCATTTGCTCTGGAAGGGTAAAACAATTGTAAATGTATGTTTGAGTGATTAGCAATGAACACCACCCACAATCATTACGGTTTCATATTTTGTTAGTAGAATCCAGGATATGCCAAGTTATTTTTGTTGCTTGAGGACAAGCAAGATTTTAAGTTAGGGGTGTTGATGTGCCGGAGAATTTCGACACATTTACATACTAATTGCTTAGATTTTAGCTTGTTTTAATGCAAATATGATCTATACTTACGTAGTTTTGTTACTTATACAGTGCATGAGGAAGGGGAACTCAAGAAGATGGAAATAGAAGCAGAAAAGGCAAGAAAAGAGAAAAGGTTGCACAAATGCTGGTCTGCGGTCCACTATGCGGTCGCAGATCACACATGCGAGCCGCATAATGGACAAGAGGATCGCAAACTGAAGTAGAGTCCTGAGCATAAATTCAAGAGAAAAATGCAGTTCAAGATGCGACCGCAGAATCGAAATGCGGTCTGCATAATGAACGCATAACCAACCATGAAGATCACTCAAGATCAACAATGCGAGACAAAATGCGACCGCAGAACTAAAATGTGGTCCGCATAATGGAAATACGGTGAAGATCTGGGAACTAGGGTTTTAATCTGTGGTCTGGACGATCAAAATGCGGACCTCATACTTGTTCTGCGACAAGAATGCGGTCGCATATCTGACCTGAAAGGGCAATTTTGTCCATTTTCTACCCCGATTTTTTGCCCCACTAAATAGTTTTATGAAGCCTTTGTGGGCTCATCTTGTCTACCCTTTACACTACATTCCAAGACATAAATATTCTCTCTTTTTGGAAGTTTTTGGGTTGAAGATTCCCTTCTTTGTAAGCATTTATGGCATTAAATACTATTTGTCCCTTGTATTTTAGTATGTGTAGCTAACTTTAAATACTAAGGTTGTGGACCCTAAATGGGTGTTATGTGAATGGGTGTTTAACATTGAATATATGTATAATGGTTGGTTGGTATTTATTTACTTCTCATTCTTCATTTATCGTTGGTGGTTGCAAATATTAACACAAGCCATTAAATTCTTGCTTTGCTTGGGAAAGTGTGTTAGAATTTGGTAGAAGTAAATATCAAAAACTCAAGGCCTTACACCTTGTTTAATAAAATCTCTTAGGGATAAGTGGGTTTTATTTGGCATATATTGATGGTTATGAATTGCAACTCTTCTACATTTGGGAAAATTTAAAAGAGGAAATACTATCCAACTATTGGGAAATATTGGGTAGTTGCTTAGAAATCAATTGCATACCAAGAACCGACCATTAGAAATATATCATATTAACACCGATAGCATTACACTTCATTAACGGGGACACAACCTTGGTTTAATCAATCTCATTAATTACCATATCAACAATTCAAATAGTTACCATTCCAAGACAACTCCTTTTCATACTCTTGATACTACTATCCTACACTCCTGTTACTATTAACCGAATAGAATTACGATTTCAGTCGGTCAACACACTAATTTAAGTAACCTTTTCACACCTATTCCCTGTGGGATTCGACCCCAACCTTGTTGGGTTATTATATTTGACATCGACTGCCTTACACGAATTATTAAAAGTGTAATTTGAGCGTATCATATCCTACTAAAGAAGATGAAGAGGAAGAAGAACAAGTTGAATAAAACGAAGCAATAAAGAGTGATTTCCAACTTTGAGAAAAAAACTAAATAGAGCAACACAGAAGAGGAGGGCATACCTGGGATTCATAATCGAGGGAGGTCGAAAACTGGGTAGACCTGCAATACACATGCCAACAAACTCGCAATAAACTTGCAACAATCGATTTGAGAAAAGAAAATTCTTGAGTCGTTATCAATAGAGAGGCAGACAAGGAGTTTTGTGTGTGTTTAGTAAACTAGGGCATAACCTATTGCTTTTGAGAAACAGAGAGTTTCTTTTAGTTTTTTGGAATTTTAAATTTTAGGATATTAGTTTTGGCGCCTTTTTTTTTTAGAAAATAATAATTTTTAACATTCTAATATTATATTGGGCGGTACTCTTTCCCTGCTCATCACCTCGATTGGAGCCTACTAATATCATTTGGGACCGGTTGCTATATAGGGACCAGATTTAATACCTTCGCAATAGAATACAAAATTAAGGACCACAATATAATCTCGTCCTAATACATACACTTTTAGAGACGGGATTATTAACTCGTCTCTAATTGTTGGTCACAAATAACACTTTTTCTTGTAGTGCCGGCGACTGCTCTCCATATGATTGGGCCAATTTGACCCAAGAAAATATCAAAGAAGCGACAAAACTCAAGAATAACGGGGTGAATAGCTGGTTGAAACCCTAAGGTGAAGGGTATGTGTAGACAAAAGAATACCCAGTTATGTAAGTGGGAATTACTTGGTTTGGATTGGGAATAATAATAGGGAAATCACTACTGCAGTGGCAGTGTCTACGAACTAAAGGAATCAAACCTTCTATAGTTTGAGTGGGGTAAATATTAGCCCGATTTAAAGAAGCTACTTGATTCCTAAGAGACACCCTATCGTTATAGAAAGATAGTTCCACAGGGACTATCTCTTCTACTAATGGTTCACGAAGAGGTTCAGAAGAATCCTTACCCCTGGAAGAGGATCTTTGTGAGATAGAACCTCTAGTTCTAGAAGAGGGGCCAGAACTAGGAGAAGGAACAAAAGAACCTCGTGCAGATAAAGATCCTAAATTTCGGAGTCTACGTCCTCTTCTACTCCTACTAGGGGCATTGTAAAAGTTATCAACTATGGAGACCTTACTAGGGTTAGGGTTTGATGAACACATGATGATACGAAGAAGAAGCAAACAAAGATTTGAGAAATCGGGCGTTCAAAAAATTTTATGTAGTAAAGACAAAGAAGGAAGTTATATTTATACTAAGAAGCAACTGTCAAAGGAAGAAGTGTAATGATGGAAGGGTCATAATGACAATTTACGTTTCATGTACAGTGATACCGTAAAAAAACCTTAAAAAGTGCTGTAGAATTGCAGAACCAATGAAAATATGAAACATGTCAAGAACATTAATTAGAAGTGACAATTGGAGCATCGATTCTGTCATGACATTAATGGTGACAAAAATTCTCGCTTTAAAGAAATTCCACTTCCCAAATATTCATTCGATGAATAAATGGCAAGTGGGGGGACTATCTGTATTGGAAAAAATTGTGTTTTACATATAAAGATGATGTGTCATGACACATGGATCGATCAAAGAGTTATGATTGGCAAGGAGTTACTAGTTGCAACATGTATGAGCATAGACATGGAAAGAGGCACAAGCAGCTGTCCAAAGGACTCAACGTCCTTACCTATTTAAGTCATTTAAGTCCGAGAATCAAGGGGAACGAATCTGACAATACATGAGAGTACAAATACAGTACTTAATGAGCATTAAATGCTGAAAATGTTAGAGAATCTATATTAAATATAATAATTATGTAACGAAGCATTCAATGTCTTTAATTGCTCATAATAGCCTTATTATGACAAAGGCAAAACATATACCTCCAAGGTAGCTATAAAAGGGAGATAACTGATCAATTGTAGGGACACGAAATATTATCTGAATATAATGGTTTGCTTGCTTCTCTGATTATATTACTGCTAGCCAAATCACTTTCTTTCACATATTCTTTTGATTATCAGTAACCCGAGTTCTTCTAAATTATCGCTTTGATCTAAATCCCATTTATTGGTTAAACAATTTGAATAAACAGATGTTTGTGAAAGAAGTACTTCCAACAAAGTGGATATAGAAAAATCTGCAAGTATATTCTTGGCTTGTTGTATCCTAAAGAAAATTATTTGAAGAAGGACACCTGTACATGACTATATATTTAGTACATCAAGGAGTCCTTTATGCTACTACTGTGCTAACCGTATCTCCTCCTAGAATGCTTATGTATATCCCAATTAACTACCTTATCACGTTATCGCACGATCTATACAAATATGGGACTTCACTTGGCGGCTAGGGTTAATAATATATTATACACGGCTAATTCGAAGTGTAAAGAGTTCTAATCCTAGTCAGGATCAGATTGTCTATCATCCCCTCAAGCTAGTGTTGGGATTTTGCGCCACTCCAAGCTTGCTTCATAAAAATTGAAAATGAGATTTGGACAGTGGATTGGGGATCATATCTGCTATCTACTGCAATGAAGGTATAAACTTATTTACCACGGCACCTTGAACAACCTTCTCACGCACGAAATGATAGTCAAGCTCGATATATTTGGTGCGAGCATGCAACATAGGATAGTCGTAAGGTGGAGTGCACTAATGTTGTCGATAAACAATAGTGGAGGTCGAGGTAGAGAGACACTAAGATCTCGCAATATGTAGATAACCCAAGTTAGCTCAACAACAAGCAATGCCAATGATCGCTACTCAGCCTCAACACTAGGCGTTGTAAAGTGTTCAACTTCTTCGACGAGCTGATGCAGTTATCACCAAGAAAAATATATAACTCCGCAGTGGACTTTCTAGTAAGGGGGCAACCTGCCAGTCGGCATCCGAAAAAACAACCAGATTGAGAGAGGAGTGAGAAATTAGTCGGAGACCAAAATCAGAAGTCCTGACAATGTAATGAAGTGTCAAGATTCAAAATCCCACCAATAATTGTGATTCGCCTAACTTACTTGCTAGGCAAGAGCCATTGACTGAGATGGAATATAAATAAGAAAGCGGAATAAGTGCTAAAATAACATCATGAATACATAAGTCAAAGAAAGGTCGAAACACGACCACAACTGTCTCACAAACTCCCAAAATTCAGTGTCACATCATCACGACCACCTATCAAGAGTAAGTAATCTCAACTGAACAAAGACATCTGTCCGAAAAGGAAAATAAAATAGATAAAAACAGTTAAGTAGTGGAGGAAGACTCCATATGCTGCAGATCGGATCAAGTAAGGCAGCTCATCATGAAGTCTCCAAACAAACTCCTAAACAGTTGGATGGGTACCACTAGTATCTGCCTAAGAATTTGCAAAACAAATGTGCAAAAATGTGATATGAGTACAAAATAATAGAATCCAGTAAGTATCAACTCTAACCTCGAGGAAGTAGTGACGAGGGGTCGATACTAACACCTACTAACACTCCAATAAAACAAGTGAAGGCATAAATAGAGTAAAAAAAGAAGAAGGTAGCTAAGATACATGTGAAAACCTTACAAAGTTTATGAAGAAAGAGTAGGTTGTATCTGAAACAGGGAATATGTAGCACATTGTCTAAGATAAGCATTGAAAATAGAGATACCTTCCCTGTGTGAGTGACTTTTACTTTAGAAGAATTAGGTAACTTGACAATTAAACATATAATGGTAATAAAGATAAGAAAGATGCAAGGTTAAAATACATGTGTTCAGAAGCTCCTGAATCTATGATCAAAGAGCTGGAATTGGAATTTTCAACTAAGTAAGAGGAATTAGAGTTGGTATAAAATATACTAGTAGCATAGTTGGCATGATCTCAGAAGATTTTGACTGTCCCGCTTAAATCTGATTGATAAGACTCACCAATCATGTGAGCTGATCTGAAGATAGTTTCTGAGTAAATTGTGGTCCTTAAATGGGATTAGTCTGCATCACCTCTGATTCATCTGATGCATCAGCAACATTACTTTTTACAGGCCCTTGAAACTTCTTGGATTTGTTAAATTTGAAATAAGACGGGAAACCAATATGCCTATAGCAATTTTGAATAGTTTGGTTAGTCACTTGTAATAGGAACATATCTGATTGTTGTTCTTCCATTTGTAGTTTTAAGAACCCTTATTGTTACCAACTTCTGCTGGGAGTTGGATGGAGTAAGTGTTGCCTGATTTCATGCCATGAATAGAGATCCATCTCTAGGGAATTGAGAAGGTGCATGCACCTTTCTCTGATTCTCATCCTGCATCAAAAGAGAATAGGCATGGTTGACAGTTGGCAACAGGTTGATCATTAGTATGTTACTCATTATTTTTGCATAAGTCCTATTCAGTCCCATAAGAAAATGAATGAGTCTTTCATCATCTTTGAATTGAGTCATTTTCTATTTTCCCCCACAATTGCAGTTGCAAGTGCAATGAACATTAGTATTAAGGGGCCGTTTGGTAGGATATCCTGCAATATCATCTTATCCTTACACTAATCAGTCAGTTCCTTTTACAGGTAATACAACTTAGCACTATTTGGTTGTCCAAATCAGTAACACGGTCTGCAATATTCTTTGTGAGTGAGTTTAATAGCCTAGATGTAACCATATCGTTACATCTATTTTAGTTTTTCACATATGGAGAGTTTTGAGCTAGGGAAGGGTAAGACCCATCAATGAAGCCCAAATTGTTTTTGGCTGAAAGGGAGATGAGGAAGGATCTGCTCCACCCTGTATACCCACATCCATCATATGGAGTATTCACCAGCATCATCCCTGGTGCATCAGATGCATGAAGGAAATAAGGATGATTTGGATCAATAACTATTTCATTCCCTCATGGTGAAGTTGTTCTTGTAGAGACCTCAGAAACAAATGAAAGTGACATGATTGTATTGGTGTAAAAAGGTCATGACACATGGAATGTTAGTATGTTGACAAAACATGATGCATGTGCCAGTGATATAGTGACCAGTGGCATTCTAAAGTTAATAGAATTAACAATACGAGAAAGGCACGGGAGAAACACCCACGAGACAATATAGAGAAGAAAATCGGGCCTGATAGTTGTCAAAGAAGATGAAAGGACAGAATGAATAAGGATTAAAAAGAAGGAAATATACATGAACCAGAAAAAAAAATAAAGAAGGGGAATCAGAGCAGTTATAAGTATTTATATAAATAAAATATGTCAGTTTCGGTTATCTGTAATAATGGGCAATTAATAAAATTAATGCTCATAATGAATTTAGATTATGTGAGAAAACCGTTATGATTGTACACTCCTATATGTAGATACAAAATTTTATTTGCCAGGACAAGTTCCAAGTACTACTGAAATACATTCTATAATTCTTTGTTTTACAGATTTTAGGATTGATTATTGATTTATCCCTTATTTCTCTTTGTTAATTCCATCAATAATTTTCACTATTTTGCAAAAATCCTGTCGTGAAAGTGGAGTAAAACTTCATTATCAATTACCCATTTTCTTCTAAATATAGTCTTTGACCAAAAATCAATTTTTTGGTTAATTAAATTGGTTCTGTTACCGAAAATATGATGATATTTTCACTTTCCAAATTTTTTTTCTGACAAACAACTCTGTTGATTATTAGCGATAAAAAACAGTTGAACCTACAGGAGAGAGCAACTCTACCCCTCCTATTTTTGAACGGATCTCCTCAACAGTCCCATGATGGATCACGTGAAAGATCTGCATCACACGCTAATGATCAGCAAGGGGAAAATCAAACCGCCGAACAAGACGTTGATGACATCCAAATCAAATACTAAAAAGTAAATGGAGACGGTCGCATGCAATATAATATACCCAACTATGAGTCGGTGTCGAACCCCACAGAGAACAATATTTAGGGGATTAGAAATGTAAGAGAATTATCACTTGCTATGCAATGCCAAACACTTAGAATTGGTTTTATAAAAGATTTTTATCTAAATGCAGAAGTGTAAATTAACCTAGAAAACAATTAAAATGATCAATGGCTACAAGGATGGATGCATCAGGAATTACAGTCAAGTAACGATCCAATGTGTTTCACGATTTTACAAATATGAGCGAGTTTATGTTAATTAGCCACGGATAATAATTCTATATTAGCTTTTTCCAAAGACTAACAAGACTTCTGAATTAAATTATACCTAAAACAATTAAGAGATTAAGCACACCCGGAATGGCTACAAGTAGTTCAATCCTATCCCTAGGTAGAATCTATAAAATGAGGGTTAAAGCCTCAAGTTCTTGTTAATTAATCTTTCCCAACCCAAAATAATCTTTTCCAAAATTAAATGGGAGTTAATGGGCGAGTCCTAGGGTTATCTAATCCCTTTGGAAATATTAAAGAACAAGAATAATTAAAAAAACAATAATTCACTTCATAAATTAATGAAAATCATTCAATACCTCACAACAAGCTATTTAATCCACACTTTAACTATGAATATTTCCATAAATAAGATTCAAGTGTTTAAAATAAATACTACACACTTAAATATTTAATACAAAGCAAGGAAATGAAGAAATAAACATAAATGGGTAAGAAATCCTTAACCACAAGCTTGAAATGTTCATAACCCAAGTGTGTGTGCAAAACCCTCGCTTCCAACCTTGTTTTCTCTAGTTCTAAGAACTGAAAATATGCCAAAAGATATTTTACAAATGAGCTAAATCGGGTATTAAATGGTTTGGGGCCAAAAAATGTGAAATTTCATAATTGCCCAGGTCTGATGCTCGATTTTTGCATTTGCGAACATAAGTTCGCAATTGCAAACTATGCCTATTCTGCTCCACTTCGCATTTGCGATAAATGCTTCGCATTTGCGAAGGTTGACTGCTTGGGTTCACTTTGTATTTGTGAAGTCTTCTTTGCATTTGCGAAGACCGCCTAAATGGTCTTCCTTTGCAATTCTCATGAATTACTCGCAATTATCATGACTGTTGGCTTCGCAATTCCCAGGATTTTGTCACAATTGCGACAACTGAGGGCATTGCCCATATTTTCCTCTTTTAGTTTCTTTTTGACTTGTTTCACTTGGTTTCTTTAACGTCACTTCTAAATCACATAGAACCTGTAATATAGATGTAAATAGCATTAAACACGTGATTTTATCACTCAAACATAGGAAAAAAGTATATGCTTAAAGACAAGATAAGTTGGTAAAATACCAACTTATCAAACCCCCAAACTTAAACTATTTCTTGTCCTCAAGCAATGAAAGTGACAAAATCTCTTCCCAAGTATTTAACTTAACATCGCATCCTTATCATGCCAAGACAAAAAGGTCTACTATAACCGCAAAAGCATGACTTTGATTGGTGCTAACAATTAAACCAACGCACATGAATTGCCGAACACTTTTCATGAAATTCATTACATTTCAAGGTCTCAAGCACTATGCAAATCAAAGTAGAAAATCAAGTCATGACACTAAAGCTTCGAAATTTGGCTCTCTATCACAATTATCTCTCTTTGGTCATTCCTTCCAACTAAAAATGGGATTAAATTCATAACGCAAATCTCATGTGTCCTCATATTTAAGAGACAATCCCACACTCATAAATCTTAATTCAAAACAAAAATGGGATATCAACTGGAAAGAATTAACTCTTTCTCACAAAGATGTTCAAATGCATACAAGTAGTACCATAAGCTTGCCCTTCATGTATTTCTCCACTAATGTAGACAACTTGGTTCAAAACCAATTAGGACTCATAGAGTTGTAGTTTAGGTTTTTGGTTAAGGTAGGGCACAATTTTGGTTAGAGTGACTCAAAACCTCCCCGAGCACTACAAAATTTACAATCAAACTCCACTTCCTTCAAAAACATTCTCCATCCTTTCTTTACTTTTCATTCCACACCTAATTTTCCCTTTATTCACAACTTCTTATCATTTTTTTCTTCCTTCCTTTTCAAACTCAAGGAAGGTTCTACTTTTTATCATTTTTTTTCTACCTTCCACCTTTTAAAACACTTCCATATCACAACTTTTTCAACCTTCACCCCCAAACTTAAGCTTTTAGCCTATGTTTACACTTTCAAAGTACTTAGGGAGGTAGGGTGCCAAAATCTAGATCAATAAAGAATAAAGGATTAAAGCTTGTAACATGGTTTCCAGGGAACAAGGTTAAAGGCTCAAAATGGGTTGACTAGGGAAAATTAAACACACAACAACAACAACTCAATATCTCAGAATAAATGCTAAAATCAGTACAACTAATAGTAATTTCTAGCCTACATGCTTCACAAAATACAAATAGTACAATTAAACAATTTAGCAAGTAAGTCAGCTAAACATGCTCTCTAAGCTAGCACAGGTTTAAACTTACAGCCTCAAATGAACAAGTAAACAGGAAATCTCAATTTAAATACTTCAAGTAAAAATGGGTTTACAATAAGTAGCTCAAGTACGCGCTCGTCACCTCACGTACGAGGCATTCAAATATTCAAAGATCATATCCTAAGGGGAAAAGGTCCCCCACACAAGGTTAGACAAGCTACTTACCTCGACCCGACTCAATATCACTAGGAACCACGCCCTTGCCACGAGTATCCGACTCCAAATGGACCAAATCTATTCAATTCGATTACATATCGTAAATAATATTGCAAACAACTCATTTCATTATTAAAAGCTAGGGTGCGAAAATAGGTAAAATGACCAAAATGACCTTCCAGCCAACGCCTCAAAATCGAATAATTTTCACATTTTTAGAACCCTCGTACTCTCACGAGTCCAACCATATAGAAATCTACCAAATCGGAGGTCAATTGCTCACTCAAAACCCAATAGTTTGGTCTAAGAAGTTTTTAACCAAATTCTTCAAGTTTTAACCCCAAATTCGAATTTTAGTGATGGATTTAACTATAAAATGATGAAATATAACTAGAAGCTATTAAAGAAATGTTACCCACTAATTTCCTCTTCAAAACCCTCTGAAAATCGCCTTTAACTAAGCTCTCAATTGATTTTCCAACTTTTGAAACTTAACCCTCGATTCTACTATATTCTGAACATTCATTTCCGCTTCTACGGAAAAGGGACCCCTTCTGTGGTCCCGCTTATGTGGAAAATCAACCGCTTATGTGGTTTTTATTTAAGGGACCAAATTCCGCTTCTACAGATACATAACCTCTCCTGTGGTACCGCTTATGCGGGATATTGACCGCTTCTGTGATTCCTGGGGGGGGGGGGGAACCAATCTCACTTATGCGATGACCAAGGCCGCTTCTGCGGCTCCACTTCTATGGTTCCCAATCCGCAGAAGCGAAAAGATACCAGAAGCAGCAGAACTGCTACTTCTCAACTTCCAAAAATTTTCGTTAACCTCCCGAATTCATCCGGAGGTCTCCGGGACCTCGACCAAAAACACCAATACCACCTAATACCTTATTCAAACTTGTACCAATCTTGAAAACACCTAAAAAAACAACAGAAACCTGATTTAATCAATGATTCAAGCTTAAGAACCTCAAATTTCTTCCAAATATGCTTTCGATCAAAAACCTAACCAAAACACGTCCGAATGACCTGAAATTTTGCACACACATCCCAAATGACATGACGGAGTTACTACAACTTCTGGAATTCTATCCCGACCCTCGGATAAAAAACTCACTATCATACCAAAAAATTTAAAATTACAAACTTCGGCATTTCAAGCCTAAATGAGCTACGACCTTCCAATATACATTCCGAACACGCTCCAAGCCTCGAAATCACCTAACGGAGCTAACGAAACCATTGGATTTCCATTTTGAGGTCGTCTTCATACTATTCAGATTACAGACCATTTTTCAACACTTAAGCTCTCATTTAGGAATTAAGTATCCCAAAACACTCCGAATCCTAACACCGAACGTCTCGACAAATTAAAATAGCATAAATGAACTTATAGGAAGCAGTTAATGGTAGATCGGGGTGTAAATTCCAAAAACGACCTGCTGGGTCATTACAGTATAAGAGGATAAAGGTAAACAATCTCTAATATATTATGTTAGAAAATATTTGCTAGATGCTGAGACACAATATCCTCATCTAGAAAAACTTGCTTTATGTAACGACCCGACTGGTCTTTTTGATAAATTGCATTTGGTTGGACACTTTGAGGTCACACGCAACTTTATATTATTTTTATCGACTTGCGTGCATGGTTGGATTCTATTTTTGGATGAATCGGAGTCAAATTGGAAGAAGGAATCTAGTTTTAGAAGCTTAAGCGGTGAGAGTTTGACCAAAATTTGACTTTTGAGAAAATGGCTCCGGAATGAGTTTTGAATGATTTCAATAGCATTGTATGGCGATTTTGGACTTAGGTGTGTGTTCAGATTTGGATTTGGAGGCCCATAGGATAATTGGAGGCATTTCAGCGAAAGTTGGAAAAGTTGAAGTTTGGAAATTGAAGAGGTTTGACCCATTATTGAATTTTGAGTTATTGAGATCGAAATGCAATTATGAAAGTTGGAACAACTCCGTTACCTCATTTGGGACTTGCCGAAAAAATTTGGTGTCATTTGGAGTTTATTTGATATGGTTCGGACGCTAGGTTGCAATTATAGAACTTCTTGAAGTTCATAGTGATATTCATGCATTTGTGCATCCGATTCAAGTTCTAGAGGTTATTTTGGTATTCCGATCATGCAAGAAAGTTTGTGTTCTATATTCACATCTATGGGCGTGTTTGGTTTGGTGTCTGGAAGGCTCAGGTAAGATTCATACGCATTTTAGAGTGTTAGAAGAGGTTCACTTGTGCATGTGTTGTAGTCCTTGCATTTGCAAGGAATTCCATTGTTTTTTTTACGCTGGGCAGGGGCAGGGGAGTTCACAACTGCAAACAACTTCATCGCAATTGCGATCAGCAGCTCCATATTTTGGATAAACCTGTCGCTTTTGCTAACATCTCAGAGCTCACATTTGAGAGAGTTGGGTCGCATTTGTGACTTGATCAGAGCTGGCCAGCCTTCGCATTTGCAATACTTATGTCGCATTTGTGATCCTGATATCACAAATGCGACATCTGAGGCTGGTATTAAGGTCCCTATTTCGGGACTTAGCTTCATTTTTCCATATTTTGAACCCTAGGTTCGAGGGTTGGCAATTTTGAGAGAGGATTTTCTTACCAAATCATTGGGTAAGTGTATCTAATCAACTTCCAACTATTTTTTGTGATTATATCTTAGAATTAACATCAAATTCATGAGAATCTAAAGGAAAGTTTGGGGGGAAATATTGAAACCTTTCAAAAATATAAAATGATAATTTAAGGGACCAAATGGTATCGTAATTAGATAATTTTTGTATTGGTAAACTCATTGCAGAATGTGTGTTTGGTTTTTATAAATTTTTTTGGGTTCCGAGGTGTGAGCCCAGGGAGTTGACTTTTTGCATATTGTATAAGAATCATAGTTTGTTAATTCAAATTATTTTCTGTTGCATTGTTTGATGTATTCAAGTCATTTTTCGCTATATTAAGCCGAGCCTTGGTGATTTGGTAAAGGAAAAGCTAAATTGAGTATTGAATTGGTCGGATTGAGGTAAGTATCTTGCATAAGCTTGTGAGGGAGACTTCCCTTTAGGATTTGAGTCTTCTACGCTAATTGCAGTCCGTGCACGAGAGGTGACGAGTGTGTGCTTAGACTTATTTGTGGGAAATTTGCCTTTATGGTTCTTAGGTCCTTATGTTCATTAAGTGAGAAGTTTTCTAATATGATCGGGTTTCCTAATTATTTATTTTACCTCTATATGCTCCATACAATGTTATTAGCTTTCCTCTAACTCTTACTTGTTACTTGACCCTTATTTGCCTTAATTGAAGTGATTGTTTCTCCTTACTATTTTGTTATCTCTTAATTGTGAATCCCTTTATGATCCCGTGCATATATGCTATAAGTCCAAATTGTTGTGGTTTCTGGTGTAGTTATCATGTGCCTTATATGTCTTGTTGTTTGTAAAGGTTGTTGTGCTACTTGGTTATTTCGTGACTCTCTTGTTGCCGAGTACTCATACCCTTGGTGTTAGAAATCCTTGTGTTTGGGTTGTTGAGTTGTTGTTGTTTTTGTTGTTGATTTTATTCTATGTTAGGTTGTTGATATGTCGAGGAGGAATAATGGAGAATTGATGTTGTCTAGTGGAATTGGTTTACATGCCCCGCAAAAAGGAGTAATAAGGGTGGACACGTGGAATCGGGTTGCGCGCCGCAACAAGAGGAATAAGGGTGATATATATATTGAGGAGTAATATGGGTGGACTAGTGGGATTGGGTTGCACACCGCAATAAGGAGTAATAAGGGTGAATGATCACGTTGTTACTGATATGTTGATATAAATACTATTTACTCTTATTGTAATTGTTAAGGAGGAATAAGGGAGGATCAGTGGGATCGGGTTGCAAGCAGCAATAAATATATAATATTTACATTATTATAATCATTGAAGAGGAATAAGGGAGGATTGGTGGGATCGGGATGCGCCACATCAATATATGTATATGCTTATATATCCCTCTTTGACTAGACAAGTTATCCGATAGTTTTACATTTTATTTAGGATTTGGTTATTATTGAATACTTAGAAGATCCTAGTTCATCATTTAAGACTTGACAATTTGTATTTCAGATTTCACTGAGTTGTGAGGAACGGGTAATTGGAATTGATTTGTTGACTTGACATTGTTCCTTAAAGTTCTTTTACTGAAACTATTACTATAGCAAATTAATTTTGAAAGTAAATTTACTACGTTGAATAATTTCCTCCTGTCCTATCAAGTTATTAGAAATATCGTGATTTGGATTAAAGTAATTAGTACTACGCTGCCATTTATGACTTTTAAATTTAAACTCGCCGTGTATAGATATGCAAAGCAACAGCAGGACACAAATGCAACACTAATCACTTTGGAGGAAAGAAAACTACTGGACGCAATGGTAAGTTTCATACCTGTTAAGTCACTACACCATTCCACTAGTCGGTTGGCTAAGGACAGGAACAACATACAAGGATTAACACAACAACAAAACAAGGCAATGTTAGCAAATACACAAGGCAGAAATAACTTGATGACATAAGATTTTCCTCGAAATTTTCCAAGGCATGTGAATGTGGGAAGGTATATTTACGAAGAAGGAGAGGAAGATGCAATTTTACAAGAATGCCGCGCACAAGCAGCAAAACAAGGTGATTTATCACCCATGCAAAGCGGACAAAGCAAGAAGAATCATACACGAAAGAAGAGTTGGGACGACAAGGTGAGTGAGGAAGCAATTGTTAGGCGACTTCCAATGAGAGTTGCCAAACTAAAGCAGGCCGCCCCAACTCCATCCACAAGGTCCAACCATTCAAAAAAGAAGTGATAAATTTTGAAAAATTACTGAAGAGGGTTGATGAACAAGACAAAGATATAAAACTTGAAGAAGTTGCAAGATCGGACAACAAGGGAAAAGAATTTAATTCATACTACTTTTTATTCTATCAATATGTTAGTATAATCATTTGTAATATCGTCATAGAGTATGTTATAAACTCTATAATGATCATAGAATATTTGGTACTTTCAACTTCATATTTTTTACATGCATGCTAGTAGGTGAGGCTTCTTCAGGCCTCAATAATATTAGTAAGGTAAGATTTAGCCCGATTGGTGTTGCCTTGGTCCTATGCCTTTGGAATAATACCCACACGGCTATGAGATTATACGCCGTCGTGAGACTTTGCCGGCAGCTACACCATGAATCCTCTACATGAGGCTGCCATCATAAGGCAATGTGAGGCGCAGAGAAGTGATTATATAGCCAAGGCATATGGGTAACAATACTGGTGCTATTGTCCCCCTTATTTTTTACTTTTCCTAATTGTTGTATTTTTTCTTTTATTTTATTAATAAAAAAACTAGCCCTAGGCGCTTGCCTAGCGGTATGCCAATATATATATACCTTTCAACAATTCAACTTTTCTATAAATGTTATGTTTTATTTCAATTAGTTTCTCAATTAAATTTCCTTAACCCGATGATACTGAATCTTACTTAAAAAGGAATTTCTTCTAAGTTTTTATTTATTAAATTCTATGTTAAAGGTAATAATCCATTCGATGTTGTATTTTAATTGAAAAGAGTACTTTTTTAACTCAAATGATTCTAAAAATAACTTCATCTTTTCTCGCTTATTTCCTAATTGGTTTAGAAATTGTAATTTACTTCATGTTATGTAAGTGAGACTTCTTGAACATTTTGATTGCATTATGTATTGTATAACATGTGGATTTTGTTGTGAAAAGTGAGATGGAAAATATGTTGGCACAAGGTTCCATGTGTGTTGAAGGTTCGGAAGTTGAGGTTATTATATGAGGATCCGAGGATTGAGATGGTATGGATTGTGTATTAGACATGATGTGATTGATTGAGTTGACATCGCCTTCTTTATTTGAACACATTCTTACTTGTATGTGTCCCTATTATGTCAATGTTGATTTACTTGGTTATCTGATTTACTTGGTTATCGTTCGTTACTATCCGTGTTCTCCCTTTATTGTCTCTACTATTTGTATTTTGATTTCTCCCTGCTATTGATATTACCTTGTTATCCTTATCTTGATATTTTATTATCATATCCTATTTAATTTATTTGACCAGTAGGTGTGTTGACTGTTCCTCGTCACTACCCCAATGAGGTTAGTCTTGATACTTACTGGGCACCGTCATGGTGTGCTCATACTACACTTTTGTATATTTTTGTGCACAATACCATGTATTGATCGGTAGTAGCTGTGCAGATCGTCGTTGTGGAGACTTATGGTAAACATGCCACTACGTTCGCAGGCCTCAAAGTCACTTTCATTTGTATTTACTTTCATTGGTTTCTTCTTGTTTTGGAACAGTGTTGTATTTATTTGTGTAACTACTCCTAGAAAGGCTTATGACTTGTACCACCAGTTTTTGGAAATTGTAATTGTTCAGAGTTATTTAAATTGAAGTTAGTGAATATCAATATTATTTTCGTAAATGTTAGGCTTACCTTTTTTAGAGACTAGGTGCCATCACGACTCTTTCGGAGGGATTTTTGGTTCGTGACAAGTTGGTATCAGAGCTCTAGGAATAGGTACTACGAGTCATAAGTAGGTCTAGTAAAGTATTGTGGATCTGTACGGAGACATCTGTACTTATCTTCGAGAGGCTACAAAACTGTTAGGGAATTCCACTTCTTTCATTCCTTATCATGCAATATTGATTCAGCTCGAAGTATATAACTTATGTTCCTTACATCCACTAATATATAATATTATGCTCTTAGTGTTCGCTATGCACCGGTGGTTCCTGATGCTACAGACGGGCTACGAGACAGTCAGGGATGCTCAGACATTGTCTTAACCTATTGTCGAGACTGAAGATACAGAGGCATTGAGAGACTATTCAGTTGTTCATATGGAGGCAGAATGGTTCTTGGCACCTGATTGATGATTGCGATCTTGGGATGGTTTAATTGGCTGGTTAGTCGTTGAGATTGTGGTAGGGCCACAAGGTGGCTGTTGATTGAGGATAGTTGGAGGTATTGGAGCACCTAGTGAATTTTGTTGTACGAGCTATGAAGGTTAGTTTTGTGGATCATCAGATGATGTTTTCTATGGCTTTGCGCCTAGTGGAAGAGTCCAATAGCGGCATTCAGATTGCAGAGTCAGATTCATATCAGTTTTGGCCTGAGGTATGTGTATAATTAGTATTGGTATGTTCCCGGATTTTGTGTATGACCAAGGTCTGAGATCTTGCACGGGATGATGTTGGGGCTTACGATATTTCTACGTTATTAATGGATCAACATTTCAGCATCAAGGGGAGTCGGAGGAAAAACTTCAGATTCACAGGAGGTCTATTCAGCCTGGGTATCATGGTTGCGGTAGAACGGGGTGCTTAAGAGGAAATGCAGTGGTTTATGAGCTTCTGGGATATGTGGTTCATGTTAGGATCATCTATATTTTGGTGATTTGATTGGGAATATTGCATATTGACTATCTGAAGAAATAGGTCAGTTTAGTAGTGTTGGGTCAGCATAGTAATGTAAGTAATTGGTCCTTTTGCATGAGTATTATCTACTGGCATTTGTGGCAACACTCTGGTATTGGAAGGTTTGTATGATTCAATTGATTTGGGTAGATGCGGGCCTAATGGCTTAGTTATGTACATGCGGATCTCAGGGAGTTCTTGATGGTTTGGGTAATAGCATGAGTCGGCTGGCTACTATGGGCATAAGAAATATGTTGTATATTGTGAATTTCTCCTGAATAGGTATCAACAATTAATAGGGTGCTGGCATTATTGGCTATCATATGTCAAGAGTGTACACTTCCGAAAGGACCTTGAGTTTTGGTTTGCGAGTGCGTGGCTAGTAGTATGGTGATTACTGGGTTTTGAGGCTTCGGGGTTCATGTTTTGTTACGCGCCCGAAAATTTCTATAGGTACTTAGACAGGATGATGGTATGCGAGTGATGTATCAACCATTTGATTTGCGTAGTTGAGTTCAGGTATGGAGATTTTAGTGTTCCCGATGTTTTGGGTCTAGATGTCCCCATATGTGGACTATTTCCTGTTGGTGGATTGTGAAGAAAAGTTGAGCATGGGATAACTAATAGCATGTGATCTAAAGGTTGATGTGGATCTTTTTTAAGAATATTCATCTAATTGGGGAGGATCGGGATTTGGTTGGGGACTATTTTGAAATCATCAAGAATATGTATTTTGTATCAGATCAAGTGTATGTGCTCCTGTGATATTGTTATTATGGTTATGTTATCCGGTAGAATGGATAATATTTGTTCCCCTAGCATATATTATATGCTACTCTTTTATGCTGTGTTAGGCGGTGAGGGTGTATGATTATTCCCCACGCATGTTGTAATTCTGTTCAAGCCTTATGGCGATGCGGGCGAGATAGCCCTCGTGATATTGATTTGCTCATTACACCTTAGTTGTGCTCGCTTCTTTCATGTTTTATTACTTCTATTCATTGTCTCTACATTTTTACTTGTGCACTTTGCTGTGCTTGATATCAGTATTCATATGATCAGTGAAACCGAGCATTATGGCTTGATGAGTATTTGGGAGCGGGCTGCACGCTGCAACTGATGTTATGTGGGATACCCTTTCCTTGTGTTTATTTGGTGTTGTGTCTTCCTTCTATGGGATGATTTGATGAAAATTGTTCCATTGTTGTTACACATGTTGTTCTTTTTAGAAAATTCTTATACCCTCCTTTCCTTTTTATTTGTGCTAGATAATTGAGTTATTGCTGGTTTGGTGTACGGACTGTGTAGTGTGAGAATCCGTGTGGTTTCGTGATGAGTTGTTAGTTGGGCTGCTGGTATTGGATGAGATGAGGTTCTTAGACCTTAGATTAGTACTATAGTATTTGGGGTGAGGAAATTTTGAAAGTATGAGGGTGTTTCTGCTAAGATTGGGTAATGACCCTTGGCGGGCGAGAGAGTCTCTTGAGTTGTTGACTTCATGGGTAGCTATGAGTTTCCATATGTTTCTTTACCATGGGCAGTGTCGTGGGAGCTCGAAACAAGGTTGTATTCAATTTAAAGTGTATTTCCGATATCCATAGAATTATTTCAGTGGGTATGGTGGTCAGAGGTTATTGTTTCAGGCATTTGAGTTATGTGGAACAACATGTGATTGTATTCTTTATTATAATTTTGGTCGATGCAGCTTGTTCAAGTTCATGCAGTGTGATGATGTGGAATTCGGGTCCTATAATGACTTTTAGATGTTAAGGTTTAGGTTCTGTTCTAAGGTTATTGACTAAGGATGAGATGAGACCTTCCGCTAAGTTACATTGTCAAACCTACATGGATTTGGGTGATGGGAAATCACCCCCGGGTATATGTATGAGGAGCTCATGCAGTGGTTTGATGGATTTGGAATGACTTCTGGCACGTTCAAGGCCGAACGTATGTTTAAGTGGAGGAGGATGTAACGACCTGACTGGTCATTTTGAGCAATTACATTCGGTTGGGAAGTTTTAGGTCACGAGTAGCTTTATATTATCTGCATCGACTTGTGTGCATGGTGGAATTATGTTTCCACATGAATGGGGGTCGAATTGGAAGAAGGAATCTAGTTTTGGAAGCTTAAGTAGTGAGAGTTTGACCGGAAATGACTATCGAGAAAACGGCTCTGAAATGAATTTTATATGATGTCAGTAGCTTTATATGGTGATTTTGGACTTAGGCGTGCGTTCAAATTTGGATTTGGAGGCCCGTAGGATAATCGGAGGCATTTCGGCGAAAGTTGGAAAAGTTGAAGTTTGGAAAATGGAGAGGATTGACCCATAGTTGAGTTTTGTGTTAGCGAGGTCAGAATGCGATTCAAAAAGTTGTAACAGCTCCGTTATGTCATTTTCGACTTTCTGGCAAAATTTGGTGTCATTTGGAGTTGATTTGATATGGTTCGGACGCTTGGTTGAAATTCTAGAAGTTCTTGAAGTTCATAGTGATTTTCATGCGTTTGGGCATCCGATTCGTGGTTCTAGAGGTTATTTTGGTGTTCCGATCGCGCAAGCAAGTTTCTGTTATGTATTCAGACCCGTGGAAGTGTTTGGTTTGGAGCCTCGCAGGCTTGGGTGGGATTCGTATGCGTTTCGGAGTGTTAGAAGAGGTTCGGCTGTGCAGGTGTTGCAGTCCTTGCATTTGTGACACTGGGCAGGGGCAGGGGAGTTTGCAATTGCGTTCAGCAGCTCCGCATTTGAGATAAACCTGTTGCTTTTGCGAACATCTCAGAACTCGTATTTGCGACACTTGGGTTGCATTTGCAACCTGATCAGAGCTGGCCAGTCTTCAAATTTGCGACACTTATGTCGCATTTGCGAGATCATATTTGCGATCCTGATGTCGCAAATGCGACATATGAGGCTGGTAGTAAGGTCCCCATTTCGGGACTTAGCTTCATTTTTCAATATTTTGATCCCTAGGTCAGAGGATAGGCGATTTTGAGATACCAAATCATTGTGTAAGTGTCTCTAATCAAATTCCAACTATATTTTGTGATTATATCTTAGATGTAACATCAAATTCATGAGAATCTAAAGGAAAATTTGGGGAAAATTCTGAAATATTTCAAAAATGTAAAATGATGATTTGAGGACCAAATGGTATTAGAATTAGGTAAATTTTGTATGGGTGAAGTCTAGCGGAATGGGTGTTCGGTTTTCGTAAATTTTGTTGGGTTCCGAGGTGCGGGCCCAGGATTTGCCTTTTGTTGACTTTCTGTAAATTGTATAAGAATCATAGTTTTGTTAATTGAAATTGTTTTCTCTTGCCTTATTTGATGTATCCAAGACATTTTTGGCTAGATTAAGCCGAGCATTGGTGAATTGGTAAAGGAAAAGCTAAATTTAGTATTGAATTGGCCGGATTGAGGTATCTTGCCTAACCTTGTGTGGGGGACTTCCCCTTAGGATTTGTGTCTTCTATGCTAATTGTAGTTCGTGCACGCGAGGCGATGAGTATGTGCTCGGACTTATTAGTGGGAAATTTGCCATTAGGGTTCTTAGGTCCTTATGTTCATTAAGTGAGAAGTTCTCTGATATGATTGGGTTTCCTAGTTGTTTGTTTTACCTCTATATGCTCCATATGATGTTGTTAGCTTTCCTTTAACTCTTACTTACTACTTGGCCCTTATTTTCCTTAATTGAAGTGATTGTTTCTCCTTATTGTTTTGTTATATCTTAATTGTGAATCCCTCTATGATCCCGTGCATATATGCTATATGTCCAAATTGTTGTGGTTGCCGGTGCAGTTATCACGTGCCTTATATGTCTTGTTGTTTGAAAAGGTCGTTGTGCTTCTTGGTTTTTTTGTGACTCTCTTGTTGCCGTGTACGCATATCCTTGGTGGTAGAAATCCTTGTGTTTGGGTTGTTAAGTTGTTGTTGTTATTGATTTTATACTTTGTTTGGTTGTTGATATGTTGAGAAGGAATAAGGGAGAATTGATGTTGTCTGATGGGATCGGGTTGCACGCCGCAACAGGGAGGAATAAGGGTGTATATGTGGGATCCGGTTGCGCGCCGCAACATGAGGAATAAGGATGATATATATATTGAGGACTAATAAGGGTGGACTAGTGGGATTGGGTTGGGCACCGCAACAATGAGTAATAAGGGTGAATGATTATGTTGTTAATGATATGGTGATATAAATACTGTTTACTCTTATTGTAATTGTTAAGGAGGAATAAGGGAGGATCGGTAGGATCGGGTTGCAAGCTGCCATTGTTTACCGTGAAAATGGTAACAACAACTAACTTTGTTAATGGAATTCTAAAAATACATGATCTATTCCCGAGCTAGTTTGTAAGGGCAGTTAGTGCTAAAGCGTGAGGTAAAATGATAAAGATCTAGTTAATCAAAGCAATAATCGAACCAGTAAGGGGCTGTTGCTCGGGCGCAAAGCCAGCCAGTAGATACCTTGAGGCCGAGATTCTAGCCTATCTCGGGCTATGAAAGATAGACGAGAAGGTGATAACAAGTAAAAATACAGATTAGCAAGGCTCTATATTACCAATATCAGGCAATATGACGAAGAACAA
>MU696269.1:21667-62245 GCA_026770625.1 Nicotiana glauca | reverse complement strand
AGAGAGAGAGAGAGAGAGAGAGAGAGAGAGAGAGAGAGAGAGAGAGAGAGAGAGAGAGATTATTGCATTTATGGAGAAGTGGAGCAACATCAGTCCCTTACAAGGTAGGGTGAGCCCCCCTTATATAGGCGAGGGTACTCGATATGGTACAGGGTGCATTAAATGTAAATATACGGGGATGGGATGTCTGGATAAGATACTAGAACCTATTGATTTAGACTATCTTCTCTAGAGTTTGTCGTCTTCATGATTTTCGCCAGGTTGAGGACATATACTCTGACCTTCGAGCCACTATAGAGCCGCGGATAATATTCGAGATAAGGAGCTCGATCAAGACCTTATGGACTCAACGTGCTGTTAGGGTACTCCAAACGTACCTCAATGGAGGGAAATAGACTCCCCCAATTTTACCGCACACAAATAGTCTCCGTGTTTCCTATATCTAAGTGATAGGTAACAATGTTGAATGATCATCTCAAGGCCATTATTAATATGACGTCATCCATATAAGAGGATTAAATTCCATAAACCAGGGAACCGTGAGGGGCCGCCATCATATGCGGCAATCGAGGGATCCACAAACTGCTGTAGGTTTGTCCCTTCTACTTCCCCAATCGATTCATATAAAATGCTCTAATCACTAGGTGCTCCTCATATTCGCCCTTCCTCTAGGCTGGTGAACTAGAATCTCAACTATTTGATACATTCACATTTTCTCTCTTTTTTCATAAAGGTTTCACCATTATTCAAGGCTAGGACTTCTAAGACGGTACCCTGTTGGAATGATACTGCATCATCATCCCAGTCGGCTAGGGGGGAGAATAAATTGGTTCCTTCTTTAGAGCAGTGGACCCCTCCGGAGATTGATACGTTGAAAGATTTTAACATCGAGACTCCTACATCTACGTCGGGGCTGATGTGAGCATGTATCTCGATATATTAGCGTCATGACTGATGTCGACAATGTGAAGGATGACTGTCGATAGAGTAAAGCAGTGATAGTAAAAATTTCTGACCTCAACGACGATATTACTGGTTTCAAGGAGGGATTTCTTTACGTATTTACCTATCCGTTTTTCCTGTGTCCCGAAGAATCAATTGAATCTCCTCCTTTGGAAATTGATTCGGTGATCCTTGACTTCTGCATTTGATATCGAGTGACCCTTGGCCAGATCTCCCCGTCTTTTTGAAAGATTCTGCTGATGCTCAGGCACTTTACTGAGGGGGTCGCAGGTGAAGTTTTCACCCTCAATCATCTGGTTAGATTATATCGTCCTCGACTGTATCGAGGCTTGATCAAGCTTCGACAATGGTCCAAAAAGTTTTTATTTATAAACGTCGATGAAGGGAAGGACCGGGGGTGTATGAGCAGGTTTGATCGAGTGCGAACTGCGAATATCATCCCGGTCCAATGGATGCCCTTTCTCGAATGGTGGAACTATCAACGTAATTATATTTTCCCTCTACTCGCTTCTCAATTTTTCTTTCAAGTATCCTGATAATCTCTAAGCGACTTCCTCCAGATTCTCCTTGGCCCCCCGAAGAGGTCCCAGACTTGGCGAGGTGTATCGAGCGGTTGGATAGGAGGTTCCTGTATCATATCCAATCCTAGACCAACATGGCCGAGAAATGCTGGGTGGCCAAGAACCATGGTAAGGTTTATTTTTTGCATTTATTGTGTTGTTGGAGGCCTTGGAGAAAATGTGCTGATGAGGCCATCTCCTGGTGGTGAAATGGAGGCCTTGGGGCCCTTCACGAACATGAAAAGGAAAATAAGAGTGGTTATTTCATGACCTGACGAGACTGCTGCCCCGACCTCTGAGCCGAATCTTGATGTCGGAGGGGAAGATGATGATGGAAGTCCGTTGATGGCAGTCCCGGTGAGAAGGATTTGCAGGTGCCCCGGTCGGAGGCTGTTGAGTCCGGGACGACGGGGACCGACAAGGCTAAGGAGACGGAGGTCTTCGAAGAGGAGGCCGATATGTTTTCTAATTGCTTGGCTAGATTCGATTTAGGTTCTGCCAGCAAGGCTACAGGTTCAGATGGGATGGAGTCCGGAACCTTCCAAGGGCATGGGCCGTTATTCGATGGAGTTGATGACCTGAATGACATTATTCGAAACTATCCAGTATCATTGGGAGAGCTGAGAGATGCTGGGATGATGGTTGGTGCCACGACTGGCACTTCTTTCGGAGGGAAAGGCTTTATTGCCAATATTCTTGATGGCATAACCGACGGAGCTGACCTCAACGTTTCTGATGCTGTTGATGCAGTGGAGAAATCCTTGTAGCAGGTGATGATTTTCCTCGCATGTTCCCTTTCCTCCTCGGGTATTAGTCATCATTTTCCTTAACTTCCTTATTGTGTCGTAGTGTAAAGAGATATATGAGCATATCATTTCCTGGCTTCGTAGGGAACTTGCACGTCATAAGAAGGAGTGCGATACTAGAAACTGCAAGACTCGGAGTCTCGAGGCGCCTGGGGAGATAAAGGGTTGAAGTAGCTTCGAGCCTCTTTAGATGAGGCGCTTGGGAAGAAGGCTGCTCTTGCTGCACAGGTATTCTGGTTTTTTCACATCTTCTCCTTCGCTCAGTATCTATATGTGTTATGTGGTCACATATTTACCGTCTTGCTTCTTGATGAAGGTTGAGCATAGGAACTCGAGGATCGATAAGTTGGAAGCAGAGGTCTTCGGGCTGAGGAAGCGGAGCGAGAATGCGATCGGGGAGTTGGCGACATCACAGGGCCTTCTTTCAGACGCCCGCAAGGAGATTGTTGCTTTGGCTGCAGCTAAGCTCGATATCGAATGAGATGCTGCTACTTATAAGGAGGACGAGGCTATGGTGCATGCGATGGCTCGTGACATATCCCTGGCAACTGAGCAGAAATCGGTCTGAGCTGTCATGCCAAGGCGAAAGGAAAGAGGGAGGTCCTGGAAGAACTTAAGGCCCGGGGCTTCGAGTTATCTACTGACCTGGACGAGGCCCGTATGGTAGAGTAGGAACTGAAGCGTTTAATTGTTCTCGACGAGGCCGAAGAGTATAGTAGCGAGGAGTAGTCTCCGAGCCTCACTTCTCTTTTTTGTATGCTCTTTGTCTTTTTTGTTTTATTTCATATGTTATCCCGTCTGGGAAACGAATACTACAAAAATGTACGACTGTTTTGTCAGTATATGAAAATATCCTCTATTATGGTAGTTTTTCTTGCTTCATAGCACTGAGTATCGGGCCTTCGGAGCCTTTTTGCATTTTGGAGCAGAGGTTGAGTTGATAGCTCCTTCGGACCGACATCGGGGATTCCCTGAGGTCCCTTGATTTCATGAATTATGTGGGAGCCTGGAGTAATTTTGCCATTGCATTCCCCAAGGGGAGGGTGATGTTAACGCGACCAGAATTAATTGGCCTCTTTGGGCAATTGGTTGGTTGTTGCCTGGGCCTTATATATTCATCTATCCCCTCAAGCGATGATTTTGGAGCTTTTTCCTTGATAAGTTCATCTCTTCTATAGAGCCAGGCACCTCATGCGAGACTCTTCACTCCTCTGCTTTAGTCAATTTCTGACAGGATACGCCTCTTCTTCCCATTATTCTATTGTGGCCATGGTCGCCGCTTCGATGTCTGATGCTTGGATGAATGGGACTCCTTCCTGTATTCCACCTTTGGCTGGTGACAATGGCCCTCTCCCAATGTTGGGGGAGCGATTCTCGGAGTGTACTTCCTCGAGGGGCATTGCTACGTCGTGGAAACCTCCCAATATTTCAAGCCACCAGGGGCATGTGTCGAGAATTACTTCTTTGGTATTAGAGGAGAACCTCGAGGTGATCAGGAGAAAATGTGGATGGGGGAAGGCATGGTTCTACAAGCCCCTTTCCCCGAAGAGAACGTTATGACGTATGTTGAAGGTTTCTTGAGCGTTCTCGCGTTAGGTTCCCCGGACCGAGTTGTGCTTGATTTTTGTAAAAGATATCAAGTAAAGCTGGCGCAAGTTCATCCCTTCTTCTGGAGGATAGTATGGTCGATGAGATACTTTGCTGACAAGACTTGGGATAGAATTTACTCTTAGTTACCTCATAAGGTTGTACCGGCCATTAGGCTTCCGAGGCCTGGTTGCTCTTCAACGTAGGTCAACTCGAGCTCTTATGATCGGCGGTCAAGAGGATGAAGATCATAGATGATGAGCCGGTTCATTCGATTTCGGACGACCGACGTTATCCCCGGAGAATTCTTACTGTTCCCTGAGAAAGGGAGCTTCACACGTAAGCACTCTGTTCAAGCTGTATTTTTCTTCATGTGAGGTTTGATCCATAATGATTTCTTCCCGTCCTTTGCATATAGCAACTCATTGGTTGCCCGATGAGGTTCCAGACTTAGCCAAATGGTCTCATAAGCTGACAGCATGCTAGACTCATGACAGGCGCCGATGGCAGGATCTTTCAAAAGGGATGTGGGAGGTAAATCATGATTGTAGGTGCCTCGCGTTCTCTTCCGACCCTTCTATTTCTTTTTCAATTGTAGCCACCTCTTTGCTAACCTGCTTGGTTCCTCTACTGCAGGTGCCGGAAGTTTATTCGAGGAGAGACTGCTGGTTTGGGAATTTAGGAGTACTGGCAAAAGGAAAGATGTTCCATGGTGTGAGAAGTCTTGCGGTGAGGTGCCTTCTCCGCAGCGGTTGAGAGGAAGTGATTTGTTCCGTCAGCCAACTTCCAAGACTGAAGTTTTATTGGACATAGCTTTGGCCCTAGGCGAGGCTCATCGTTTGGGCCTTGCAGTGAGTTTTCCACTGCGATAAGGATGTTATGGCCCAGCTCTTTTTTCTTTTTACTTCATACACCTGTCTTCTCTTTTTTAGGCTTTTGATAGGCTCAAAGTCGAGCTGCTTCGTCGCGAGACCCAGCTGCAGGAAGCTTAGGAAAGGGAAAAATCCATCAAGCTTCTCTAAGTGGAAAAGGAAAATGAGATCATTTCTTTTAGGTGTGGGGCGGATCAAATCCATGCTCGGGAGGCCCTCTTGGAGAAATAGGTATTCCACATTCTGTGTTGGATCATATTTACCTCCCCTCCCTTTTTCTATCTTGCCGGCCTTTGAAGCATTGTTGTTCCTATTGAAGGGCAGGGCAGATGAGCTGGAGCAACTCTAGGGTGAGGTTGGTGTTGCCAACCGTGAATTTAATGATATGCGAGCGCGCATTGATGCACATTATAAAGCCAAAGAGAGAGCTAAGGCTGCGACATCCGTTCTTGAGGCGCAAATTTAGGCTGCTCGTGCGAATGAATCCGTTCGGGCGAAGATGATCGCTAGTCTCTCATCTGAGCTATCGAGGGCGATAACCGAGGTGGAAAACGTCTGAGCCGAGTTCGTAATAAATAACACCCAGTTTGGGCAAAAGATAACGGCCTATTCAAAGAGCATCGGTGTTGCTAGGGCCCAGCTGAAGAAGGCCCTCGATGGTGCAGGCAATAGTAGGGAATATGAGAGATGCAGATCCCGGAGGGAGACCCTTGAGGAGATTCATGCCAAAGGTTTCGATCTCTCAAAAGAGATCGGACACGCCAAAGGAGCGAAGTTTGATGCCAAGTTTCTGATATCTTATGATGAGGAGGAGGCCGATGGGCCGTAGATACTGAAAAGAAAAAGGAAATAATGGGAAACAAATATTCCCTGCCTTATTTGCTGTCTATATATATTTAGCTCTAATTATATGACTCAGGTCGAGATTACGCCTTGTCATTTGACATGTAATAATAATGAAGGGGGGGGGGTGATAACAAGTAAAAATACAGATGAGCAAGGCTCTATATTACCAATATCAGGCAATATGACGAAGAACAAATGATAAAGCGGTAAAGTGCTAAGGAGACCTTGAGGTCGATGAAGATAGAAAATTAGAAGAGAGAGAGAGAGAGAGAGAGATTATTGCATTTGTGAAGAAGTGGAGCGGCATCAGTCCCGTACAAGGTAGGATGATCCCCCCTTATATAGGCGAGGGGACTCGATATAGTACAGGGTGCATTAAATGTAAAGATACGGGGATGGGATGTCTGGACAAGACACTAGAACCTATTGATTTAGGCTATTTCCTTGGGAGTTTATCGTCTTCGTGACTTCTGCCAGGTTGTGGACAGATCCTCTAACCTTCGAGACACTGCAGAGCCACAGATGATATTCGAGATAAGGAGCTCGAGCAAAGCCTTATGGACTCGACGTGCTGTTAGGGTACTCCGAACGTGCCTCAATGGCGGGAAATAGACTACCCCGATTTTACCGCACACAACAATAAATATATACTATTCACTTTATTGTAATTGTTGAGGAGGAACAAGGGAGGATTGGTAGGATCAGGATGCGCGCCACATCAATATATAAATGCTTATGTATTCCTCTTTGACTCTACAAGTTATCCGATGGTTTTACATTTTATTTAGGATTTGGTTGTAGTTGAATACTTAGAAGATCCTAGTTCATCATTTAAGACTTGACAATTTTTATTTCGGATTTCACTAAGTTGTGAGGATCGGGTTATTGACTTGACATTGTTCCTTAAAGTTCTTTTCCAGAAACTATTACTCTAGTAAATTAATTTTCAAAGTAAATTTACTACGTTGACTCATTTCCTCCTGCCCTATTAAGTTATTAGTAATATCGCGATTTAGATTAAAGGAATTAGTACTATGCTCTTATTTATGACTTTTAAATTTGAACTCACCATGTATAAATACATATATACCTTTCAACAATTCAACTTTTCTATAAATGTTATGTTTTACTTCATGTAGTTTCTCAATTAAATTTCCTTAACCCGATTATACTGAATATTACTTAAAAAGGAATTTCTACTAAGTTTTTATTTATTAATTTTATGTTAAAAGTAATAATCCATTCGATGTTGTATTTTAATTGAAATGGATACTTTCTTTACTCAAATGATTCTAAAAACAACTTCATCTTTTCTGGTTGATTTCCTAATTGGTTTAGAAATAGTAATTTACTTTATGTTATGTAAATGAGTCTTCTTGAACATCTTGATTACATTTGTACGGACATTATGTATTGTATAGCATGTGGATTTTGTTGTGAAAAGTGAGATGGAAAATATGTGGGCATAAGGTGCCATGTGTATTGAAGGTTCGGAAGTTGAGGTTATGATATGAGGAACCGAGGATTGAGATGCTCAGGATTGTTTATTAGACATGATGTGATTTATTGAATTGACATCGACTTCTTTATTTGAACACATTATTACTTGTCTGTATCTCTATTAAGTCAGTGTTGATTTACTTGGTTATCTGATTTACTTGGTTATCGTTCATTACTATCTTTGTTCTCCCTTTATTGTATCTACTGTTTGTATTTGATTTCTCCCTGTTGTTGATATTATCTTGATATTTTATTATCATATCCTGTTCAATTTATTTGAGTAGTAGGTGTCTTGACTATTCCTATACTTTGTGGGCACCCCCGTGGTTAGCTCATACTACACTACTGTATATTTTTGTGTATAGATCTAGGTATTGAACGGGTAGTAGCTGTGTGGATCATCGCGGTAGAGAATCAAGGTAAACCTGTCGCTGCGTTCGCAGGCCTCGGAGTCACCTTCATTTGAATTTTTTCACGACCCCAAACCTTGTCGTGTTGGCGCTCAACACACTGCTAGTCAAGCCCCACCATTCAACAACATTAGCCTAATTTCTCACTCAGATTATAAATAAATAACACAGGGATATTTACTAAATCGTTACTTTCAAGTTTATAAATAATAATAAAATCTGTGGAAGTTGAATTAGAATACCACAACATGGCCCAATAGAATCCAGTGTCATGAACATGAACCTCTAATACAGAATATCCACCTATTACAAGTCTGTCTAGGAAAAATGCGAAATAAAAGGATAAAGATAGATGGGAGAGATCAAGGCTGCGAACGCCATGCAGCTACCTCGATACTCCCGGATACTGCTGCTCAGCTAAACAAATCCTTACTCAGACTGTGGTGTACCAAGATCTGTACACAAGATGCAGGGAGTAATGTGAGTACTCCAACCCAGTGAATAATAAACATAAATAAAGACTGAGGGTAAGAAATCATGAAAAATACAAGGTAAACTATAACTGGCAGTGTAGAACATCAAATAGTAAAGCAATAAGTTAATAAATTCAGAGTACAGATACTAAGGGAGGTATAACAGATAAAGAAAAAATGCATGAGTGCAACGCAATGCATATGATGGTACACTCCGGTACCCACTGTGGCATGCAGCCCGAGCCATCCAATTATTTATCACCGAGTGGTCTATCCAAGAGGGTTTTTCTACACTTTTCCAACAAAATTCTCAGATTAAACGCCAAAACTTGTAATAGATTCGAGTTATACAACAAAAATTGAGTTAAGAACACTTTACCTCGATGTTTTCTATGAAAATCTATCTAAAAATCGCCTTATCCAAGCTCCAAATTGTTAAAAATGGGAAATAGGAACGAAGTCCCATTTCTAGAACTTAACCTCTCTGCCCAGGCCTATTTCCACTTCCACGATAAAAATGTCGCTTCTGCGGATTCCCTCATTTCACCCAGGACTGCTTCTGTAGTCCATTTTTCACACAAGCGAGACCGCTTCTTTGGTCCGGACCTCCGCTTCTGCAGAACCTGCCTCCAGGCCCATTTTTGCACCTGTGGCTTCTCCTTCAATTCTTTCAACTCTGCTGGCACCATACGATATGGCAGAATAGAAATGGGCTGGGTGCCCGGCACCAAGTCAATACCAAAATCAATATCCCTATCCAGCGGCATGCTCGACAGGTCTGCATGAAATAAATCAAGAAAATCCGTCAAAACTGGGACATAATCAATACTAGGAGTCTCAGCTCCAACATCTCGCACAAAAGATAGATTTGATAGACAACCCTTCCCAACCATTCGCTGGGCTTTCAAGAAAGAAATTACTCTGCTAGGGACATAATTAGTCATACCACATCACTCGATCCTTGGAACACCCGAAATAGCCAAAGTGACTGTCTTAGCATGACAGTCTTGAATAGTATGACACGGGATAGCCAATCCATGCCCAGAATAACATCAAAATCTACCATGCTCAACAGAAATAAATCAACTTGGGTCTCCAGACCCCCAATAGTCACAATATAAGACTGATACACATGGTTTACAACAATAGTATCGCCCACTGGGTAGATACGTGCACAGGTAAAGCAAGACACCCTCGAGTCGTATCCAAATGATGAGCAAAATATGAGGATACATAAGAATAGGTGGATCCGGGATCAAATAAGATAGAGGCATATATTTGGAAGACTGAGATAATACCTGTGATAATAACATCTGACGCAGTGGCATCTGTCCCGCCTAGAATGGCATAATATCGGGCCTGGCCACCGCCTGATCGGCTTCCACCTCTGGGGCGACCTCTGGCTGCCTGGCTAGCTGGCTGGGCGGGTGCCAAAGAAACTGGAGCAGAAGACGAGGGCTGGTCCATCTGCTGAAACTGACCACCACGAAGTCGAGGACACCGCCTCTTCATATGACTAAACTCTTCACACTCGTAGCAACTACCAGGTGCTGGAGCAGGGAACTGGAGGGAACCTCTAGCACCAAAATGACCAGCCGATGCACTCGGCGCAGATGAACCCTGAACTGAAGGGGAATAAGATGAGCTTTGAGTTGGGAGAGTGTTAAGTAAAGACTGGCCCTGCTGAAACCCCTGATGACCACGGTCTGTATATGCCCTACTATACTCTGGACGAGCCTACTGAGGAGGTCTGAAGGAATGACCTCTACTATGCTGGAACTGGCCCCTATACGGAGCACCACTAAAACTACCAGAACCTCGAGGCCTCTTATCCTCCCTCTTCTCTCGCTCTCTGCGGCGAACTATCTCAATATCACGAGTAATGTCAACCACCTCCTCGAACGAAGCAACCAATACTCTCTCTAGTCATCAAAATATGGAGAGAGTAGTTAAGACCATCCACGAATCTCCGGATCCTCTCATGATCCGTCGGAATCATCCAAGTAGCATGACAAACCAACTGTGAAAATCTCATATCGTATCGGGTCACTAACATGTCTCCCTGAGTCAACCACTCAAATTGTTTACGCAGCTCCTCCCTACGGGACTGAGGTACATACTTCTCCAGAAATAGAGTGGAGAACTACTGCCAAGTAAGGGGCGCTGCACCAACAGGTCTACACCTCTCAAAATCTTCCCACCAGGTAAATGTAGCTCCCTGGAACTGAAATGTAGTAAAAGATACACCACTCGACTCCAAAATCCCGGCAGTGCGAAGCATACGCTGACACTTGTCAAGAAAAACCTAGGCATCCTCGCCCTCTGCACCACTGAATGTTGAAGGATGGAGCCTATAAACCTCTCGAGCCAACGCTGCTCATTGTCTGGCATAGTTGGAACCACAAAGTTCTAAGTTGGTGCAATCGGCTGAGCTGGAACTGCTTCCTGTGTCTGCAATCCCTGCACAACCTACTCAATTGTGCGATTAACAGGAGTCTAGGTTAATTGGTCTTGCAAGTTATGTTCCGGTTTAGTAGAGGCTCACGGATCGGTACGGAGATGTCTATATTTATCCTCGAGATGCTGCAGAACCTTTAGGAAAACTTCATATTCTTGAAATTCTTGTCGTGCGACTTTGTTGATCCGAGCACCAAAATTTCTATCATTCTATTCTCTCACAGATGGTGAGGACTCGTGCTACTGGACGAGGTGCACGACCACCAATGCCACCCACTGATGCCACCAGAGGCCGTGGACACGGTCGTGGGTATGGCAGAGGTAGAGTACGCAGGCAGCACCTCTTAATCCACCAGCTGCCCCAGTTCCAGATCAAGCTCCAACAGCTGTACCAGTTCAAGCACCAGCTATGTCTATTGTTATTCCGGGTTTTCATGAGACCTTGGCTCAGATTTTGACAATTTGCACAGAATTGACATCGACTTCTTTATTTGAACACATTATTACTTGTCTGTATCTCTGTTATGTCAGTGTTGATTTACTTGGTTATCTGATTTCCTTGATTATCGTTCATTACTATTTGTGTTCTCCCTTTATTGTCTCTAATGTTTGTATTTTGATTTCTCCCTGTTGTTGATATTATCTTGATATTATATTATCATCTCCTATTCAATTTATTTGACTAGTAGGTGCCTTGACTGTTCCTATACTTAGTGGGTACCGCCGTGGTGTTCTCATACTACACTACTGTATATTTTTGTGTACAAATCTAGGTATTGATCGGTAGTAGCTGTGCGGATCATCGCGGTAGAGACTCAAGGTAAACCTGTCACTGCGTTCGCAGGCCTCAGAGTCACCTTCATTTGTATTTGCTTTCATTGGTTCCTTCTTGTTCTGGGACAGTGTCGTATTTATTTGTGTAACTGCTCCTAGAAAGGTTTATGACTTGTACCACCAATTTTGGGGAATTATAATTGTTAAGAGTTATTTAATTTGAAGTTAGTCAATATCAATATTATTTTCGTAAATATTAGGCTTACCTAGTTTGGAGACTAGGTGCCATCATGAGTCCTTCAGAGGGATTTTTGGGTCGTGACACTTTACCATTAATTATGGCATCTTGAAAGCTGAGACCTTCTTTCCAATAGCAACCTATATATATAGTAACTATTTTACCCTTGAGAAATATATTGCATAAACAAGAACTATCTGGCAGGTTGGCTAAGTGGGCAATAGAACTCAGTGAGTATGATATCATATATCAGCCCAGAGCTGCACTAAAATTGCAGGTTTTAGTAGATTTCAATACGAATTTTGTTCCTGAAGCAGAAAAGGAATTACAAGTATTTACCAGATCTAATCCGGGGACTTGGATTTTGTTTATTGATGGTTCCTCGAATGTTAAAGGAGCGGATTAGGTTTTGTTTTACTTCCGCCTTCAGGGGAAGTCATAAGACAAGCAAAAAATATTATCCCATTACAAACAATGAAGCAGAGTATGAAGATGTGATTGCATGTTTGGAACTAGCACGAGAAAATGGTATAGAGAAGATTGTAATCAAAAGTGACTCACATCTAGTATTAACCAAATGCAGGGGACATACATAGCAAGAAAGGCACAAATGTAACAATACCTGGAAAAGGTACGGGAATTAGTCAGACAATTTCAGTCATAGAAGGCCATTAAAATATTTAGGGAGGAGAATGCGGAGGCGGATGTGATGGTCAATCTCGCATATGTTACGGAAATAACAAATGCAAAATATGCCATTGTAATACATTTGTTTCATTCGGTACTCGACCAAGACAAGAACGAGGTAAATTTTAATAATCTAACTTGGGATTGGAGGAATGACTTTTCTAACTTTTTGCACTATGGAATCTTACCCAAAGACAAGAAGAAATCACAGTTCCTTCATCAAAAAGTCTCCCGGTATTGCTAAATTCAGAGAAACTTATATCGAAAAACATTCGGAGGACCTTTGGTACGGTGTCTCGGACCTTCACAAACGGAATATGTGATGAGGGAAGTAAGAAAATCATGCTGGGGGAAGATCATCGATAAAGACTTTAATAAGAGCAGGAAACTATTAGCTAAATATGTAAAAAGAAGCAGAAAACTTTGCAGCCAGGTGCAATATGTGTCAACGATATTGTCACGACCCGGATTTCCCACCATCGGGATCGTGATGGCGCCTACTCGTGGTAGCTAGGCAAGCCAAATTATTTACCTTTTCATCATTAAACAATTATCTTAATGGTCTATAGCATCAATACATAACATTAATTCTAATAAGAATAATAGCGGAAGTCTGTCTAATAAAATACGAATCAAAATACGGAATAGTTAAATATATTCTCTACCCAAGATTTGGTGTCACATTACTCACGAACTTCTAAGAATAAACTAAATACAAAGGTCTGAAAGAAATATAATAGCTGTCTGTCTTGAAACAATGAGGCAGCAGTCAAATAATAAAAACATAAAGAAGAGACGTCGGGCCTGCGGACGCCTGCAAGGCTACCTCAGTCTCGTGATAATGAAATCCTGCTCCTGTACTACTGTTGCTATTGCTCCTCAAAACCTGGACCTGTGCAAAAATGTACAGAAGTGTAGCATCAGCACAACCGACCCCATGTGCTGGTAAGTGTCTAGCCTAACCCCGGCGAAGTAGTGATGAGGCTAGACTGGACAACACATAGACCTGTGTAGTTAAAAATATACAACGGAACATCGAATACAAGGCAATTAACAACATGAGAGGGGGAGACATGCAATGGGGAGATACAATCTCAATAGTAATCCCAAATAACAAACTAGTACAACTTAGATTCGAAAAGATGAACAAGGAAACAATTCTCAATAAAAACACAGTATCAATAACTGTTGCGGCATGCTATCCGCTCCACAAATATCACTGTTGCGGAGTGTAACCCGCGCTCCACAAATATCACTGTTGCGGCGTGCAACCAGCTCCACAAATATCACTGTTTGCAACCCGCTCCATAAATATCACTGTTGTGGCGTGCAACCCGCTCCACAAATATTACTGTTGCGATGTGCAACCCGACCCATACCATTTATCAAGTATCACTGTTGCGGCGCGCAGCCCGACCCTCATATATTGTTGTTGCGGCGTGAAACCCAACCCTCAATATCATTATTGCGGCGCGTAACCCGCTCCTCAATATAATTTAACAGTCTGGTTCCCCAAACAACAGTCACAATTAAGGGACATAACAATAAGCAAACATTTGACAAAAATCCTGACAAGGGAAAAGAATCCAACAATTTCAACCAAACGTCCTGGCAAGGGAATAATCAAGAACGCTTTCTTTTTCTTACTTTTCTTATCTTATAATTCACTCTACCATTTTGAGCCAACGCTCCAAAGAATCCAGTAATTTCATATACTTTCAATATTCGTATCACAATTTGATCCAATGCTCCCAAGAATCAATTAATCATTTTACCGTTCACATGTTATTCACATCATTTAGAAATCCTCCAATACACACGGAGTTCACAGCCAAGTCATGGTAATCACATTATAAGGACTCATGGTCATGCTAGACACCGATGTATAGATACTCGTCACCATGCCTATACATCGTACTCGATCACATTGCAATTAGCAACAAGACTCAACTCCTATTCCCTCAAGCTAGGGTTAAATCAAACACTTACCTCAAAGCCTTGAAATCAACTTAATCCTCAACTATTGCTTTTCCTCACGGTTCCACCTCCAATTCGCTCGAATCTAATCAAAAATTGTTTAATTACTTTAATAAACACTATATGAATCAATTTGAATGCATAAAAATGATTTTCCCAAGTTTTTTCCCGAAATTTTCAAAAATGCTCCCGGGCCCATGTGGTCAAAACCCGAGGTTCAAACCAAAACCCGGTTACCCATTCCCCCACGAACTCAAATATGTAATTTATTTTGAAATCGGACCTCAAATCGAGGTCCAAATTTATAGAAAACCTAGGTTCTACCCAAAAATCCCAATTTCACCCATGAAAATCCTTGATTTCAAGTGGAAAACATGTTTAATGATGTTAAAGATTGAAAGAATAGAGTAAAAATCAACTTACAAGTGTTTTGGGATGAAGTTTGCTCTCGAAAAATCGCCTATGGGGTTTGGGTTTTGAAAGAATGGTGAAAAGTGATGAAATTTCGACTAAGTATAAAAATTGCTGGGCTGCGGATATGGCAATTGCGAACATTTGTTCGCATTTGCCAACAATGTTTTCCTGGGAAATGCGACATCTGGGATCGCATTTGCGAACTCAGGTCTGGCAGCCTAGGTTCACATTTGCGAATGATTTATCGCATTTGCGACCAAGGCCATCTCGCTTTTGCAAGCAAGGGCATCGCATATGCGACTACAGCCCATCATACCAAACTTCGCATTTGCGAAGTCTTTATCGCAATTGCGATCCTACCCGGCCTTCCCCTTCTTCGCATTTGCAATGGTTCATTAGCATTTGCGAAGCTCGCATTTGCGAGAAATTCTTTGCAAATGCGAAGATACCAAAACTGAGGAATACCAGCTTTTTCAAATACGAGAAATGCAATCTGATGCCTATCCAAAACTCACCCGAGCCCTCCGGGATCCAAGCCAAACATGCACATAACCTCAAAAACACCCTACGGACTTGCTCGCGCAATCAAATTGCCAAAATAACATCCCTTACATAGAATCAAGCCTCAAAGCTCATGATTTTTCTTCTAAACTTCATAAACTTTCAAACTTGGAACTTATAGTCCAAAACACGTCAAACGATGTCCGATTTCGATCAAACTTCACAGAAAGCGCTTAAACAATATATAAGACTTGTACTGGGCGTCGGAACCAAAATACGAGCCCGATACCACAGTCTTTAAATAAATTTTCATTTCCAATTTCATTAATAATTTCTGAAAAACAATTTCATTGAAAAATTCATATCTCGGGCTCTAGACCTCCGAATCTGACTCTGGGCACATGCCCGAGTCCTATATTTTTCTACAGACCTTCCGGGACCGTCCAATCTCTGGTCTGGGTCCGTTTATAAAAAATGTTGACCAAAGTCAACTATAATCATATTAATATCAAAATTCTTCAAATTTTTCACAGAATTCACATATTTCAACATAAAAGCTTTTCGGCTACGTGCCCGAACTGCGTACGTAAATTGAGGCAAGTAAAAATAAGATTTTTGAGGCCTCAGAAGCACAGAACAAATGAGGCCTCAGAAGCACAGAACATCCTCCACCTCTAAAACAACCGTTCGTCCTCGAACGGACAAAAGAAAGAATTACCTGAGTCAGGAAATAGATATGGATAACGGCTCCGCATATCGGACTCCTAATCTCAGGTCGAGGCCTCAGGGGGATGACCTCTCCACTGAACACGAACAGAGGGAAAACTTCTAGATTGACAGACCTGCCGGTCCAGAATAGCTACCGGCTCCTCCTCGTAATATAAATCCCGGTCCAACTGGACAGTGCTGAAATCTAACACAGGGGTAGGATCGACGTGATACCTCCGAAGCATAGATACATGAAAAACTGGATGCAAGACTGATAAGCTAGGTGGCAATGCAAGTCTATAAGCCACCTCTCCCAATCGATCAAGAATCTCAAACGGACCAATGTACCTAGGTCTAAGCTTGCCCTTCTTTCCGAACCTTATCACTCCCTTCATAGGCGACACCCGGTGCAATACCCGCTCACCAACCATAAAATCTACATCTCGGACCTTACGGTCTGCAAAACTCTTCTGCCTAGACTGAGCTGAACGAAGCCTCTCCTGAATGATCTTGACCTTATCTAAGGCCTCCTGAACTAAGTCTGTACCCAATAACCGAGCCTCTCCCTGCTCAAACCATCCGACTGGAATCCGACATCGCCTACCATACAACACCTCATATGGAGCCATCTAAATGTTAGACTGATAGCTGTTGTTGTAGGCGAACTCTGCTAAAGGTGAAAATTGGTCCCATGAGCCTCCAAAATCAATGACACAAGCTCGGAGCATATCCTCCAAAATCTGGATAGTCCGCTCGGACTGACCGTCCGTCTGAGGATGGAACGCTATGCTCAACTGAACCTGGGTGCCTAACTCTTGCTGAACTGCTCTCCAGAAACGCGAGGTAAACTGCGTACCCCGATCTGAAATGACGGATACCGGCACCCCATGAAGGCGAACAATCTCCCGGATGTAAATCTCAGCTAACCTCTCGGATGAATAGGAGACTGCTACTGGAATGAAATGTGTTGACTTGGTCAGCCTATCAATAACGACCCAAATAGCATCAAACTTCTTCCGAGTCAACGGAAGTCCAGTAATGAAATCCATGGTAATCCTCTCCCACTTCCACTAGGGAAGCTCAATCATCTAAAGTAAACCACCGGGTCTCTAATGCTCATACTTGACCTGTTGACAGTTCAAACACAGAGCCACATACGCAACAATAACCTTCTTCATCCTACACCACCAATAATGCTGCTGCAAGTCCTGATACATCTTCGCGGCGCCCAGGTGAATAGAATACCGAGAACTATGGGCCTTCGCTAAGATCAACTCTCAAATCCCATCAACATTGGGCACACAAACTCGTCCTTGCAATCTCAAAACACCATCATCACCTAAGGTCACCTTTGTGGCACCTCCACGCTGCACCGTGTCTCTCAGGACACACAAATGGGGATCATCAATCTGCCGATCACGGATACGCTCCATTAGAGAAGAACGAGCGACTGTGCAAGCCAATACTTTGCTAGGCTCAAAAATGTCTAATCTCACAAATCAATTGGCCAAGGCCTAAATATCTAAAGCAAGCGGCCTCTGGCTGACTGGGATATAGGCAAGACTACCCATGCTGGCAAACTTCCTACTCAATGCATTGGCCACCATATTGGCCTTACCCGGGTGATATAAGATAGTAACATCATAATCTTTCAACAACTCTAACCACCTCCTCTTCCTCACATTCAACTCCTTCTGTTTGAACATGTACTGAAGGCTCTTGTGATCCGTGTACACCTCACATGTCACACCATATAGAAAACACCTCCAAATCTTCAAAGCATGAACAGCCGCTGCGAACTCTAGGTCATGAACCGGATAATTCTTCTCATGGATCTTCAACTATCTCAAAGCATATGCAATAACTTTGCCATCCTGCATCAATATTGCTCCAAGCCCAATACGGGAAGCATCACAATAGACTGTGTAAGGCCCTAAACCCATGGGTAAAACCAACACCGATGCCATAGTCAGAGTTGTCTTGAGCTTCTGAAAGCTCACCTCACACTCATTTGACCATCTGAACTGGGCACCCTTTTGGGTCAATCTGGTCATCGTGGCTGCAATAAACGAAAATCCCTCTACAAACCGACGGTAATAACCGGCTAGCCCCAAGAAACTCTGAATCTTGGTCACTGAAGCTGGTCGAGGCCAATTCTTGACCGCCTCAATCTTCTTCGGGTCCACCTGAATACCCTCTGCTGATACAATATGACCTAGAAATGCAACCGAACTCAACCAGAACTCGTACTTCGAAAACTTAGCATATAACTGACTATCCTTCAGAGTCTGGAGAACCACTCCGAGGTGCTGCTCGTGCTCCTCCTTGCTGCGGGAGTACACCAGAATATCATTAATAAAGACTATCACGAATAAGTCAATATAAGGCCTGAACACTCGGTTCATCAACTCTATAAATGCTACTGGGGCATTGGTCAACCCAAATGACATGACAAAAAACTCGTAGTGCCCATACCGAGTGCCGAGTGCCGAATGCCGTCTTAGGGACATCAGATGCCCTAATCCTCAGCTGATGGTAGCTAGATCTCAAGTCTACCTTTGAGAACACCCTTGCTCCCTGAAGCTGGTCAAACAAATCATCAATTCTCGGCAGTGGATACTTATTCTTTATCGTCACCTTGTTCAACTGACGGTAATCAATACACATCCGCATCGAACCATCCTTCTTCTTTACAAATAACACCGGCGCACCCCAAGGAGAAACACTGGGCCTGATAAAACCCTTCTCTAGCAAATCCTGCAACTGGTCCTTTAACTCTTTTAACTTTTGCGGGGCCATGTGATACGGCAAAACAAAAATGGTCTGCGTGTCCGGAACCAGATCAATACAGAAATTAATGTCCCTATCGGACGGCATACCTGGCAGGTCAGAAGGGAAAACCTTGGGAAACTCCCGAACAAAAGAAACCGAGTCAATAAAAGGAACCTCTGCGCTGGAGTCGCAAACATATGCCAGATAAGTTAAAGACCCCTTCTCGACCATGCGTCGAGCCTTAACATAGGAAATAACACTGCGAGTGGCATGACCTGAGGTCCCTCTCCACTCTAGTCGGGGCAATTCTAGCAAGGCCAAGGTCACTGTCTTGGCGTGGCAATCCAAGATAGCGTGATAAGGGGATAACTAATCCATCCCCAATATACCATCAAAATCCACCATATCTAATAGAAGTAGATCAACACGGGTCTCAAGACCCTCAAACACAACCACACAAGAACGATGCACCCAGTTGACTACTATGGAGTCACCTACCAGTGTAGATACATAAACAGGAATGTCCAAAGCATAAATAGATATAGCCAGGCAGGGTGCAAAATAAGACGACATATATGAGTATGTAGACCCAGGGTCAAATAGCACTGATGCATCTCTAGCACAAACCAGAATAGTACCTGTAATGTCTACATCTAAAGACTCAGCCTATGGCCTGGCTGTTGGCTGAACTCTACCTCCGGCGACCTCAACACCACCTCTAAAACCTCTTCCTCCACCTCTAACACCTCTGCCACCGCCTCTAGCTGGCTAGGCAGGTTGTGGAACCTCCGGTGCTTGAATCATAGCGTGAGAACTCTGATGCTGGAAGTTGCCATAAACGCAAGGACAATATCTGAGAATGTGTTTTGGATCACCACAAGCATGGAAAGACCTCGTCTCATGCGGCTGAGCACCCCTCAACCTCGGGCAAACCCTCATGTTATGACCATACTCACCACACTCATAACATCTGCACGAGCGCTGCAGCTGAGGGAACTGAGACTGACCCTGTCTACCTCAATGACCACCTGAAGTACCATGAGTGATCTGGAGAGTTAACTAGAAAGGCCTGGGAGGATGGCCACTACTATAAGAACCTCTACCTCCTGACGAGGTACCACTGAATCTACCTGCATGACGAGGCCTCTTATCCGACCCATCACTACCTCCCTGTAGCAGAGCTGTCTTAACTCTACGGCCCATATTGGCCGCCTCCAGAAAAGTGATCTCACTCTCGGCCTGAGCCACTATACCCGGCTGACCTGCCACCGCTGGTGGAACCACTGGAAGCAAACCCACTCGAATGACACCCTTCATGAGGCCTACCAATCGGACGAGAGCGTCCTAAAGAACTAGGGTGGCAATGAATCCTTCTGGGACCTGAGTTGGGCCCACCGAAACTGTTGAGACGGGAACCTCCTCCTCGAAATCAACCTGAGGCTCCGCCACTGGGGTCTCGGATTGCTGAGCGGTAGATGAAGAGGCGCGTGTTCTCGCCATCTGCGGTGGAATAGAGTAGAAATTCAATCGGTACATGAAAAATAGAACCGCACGACGAGAAAGAATAAATGAGAGATTTTTCCTAACTCAATAGACTCTAGGGAACAAGTACAGACGTCTCCGTACCTACCCCTCAGACTCTACTAAGTTTATCCGTGAGTTGTGAGACCTGTGTAACCTAGTGCTCTGATACCAACTTGTCACGACTCGGATTTCCCACCATCGGGATCATGATGGTGCCTACTCGTGGTAGCTAGGCAAGCCAAGTTATTTACCTTTTCATCATTAAACAATTATCTTAACGGTCTATAGCATCAATATAAAACATTAATTCTAATAAGAACAATAGCGGAAGTCTGTCTGATAAAATACGAATAAAAATACGGAACAGTTAAATATATCCTATACCCAGGATTTAGTGTCATATTACTCACGAACTTCTAAAAATAAACTAAATACAAAGGTCTGAAAGAAATATAATAGTTGTCTATCTCGAAACAATGAGGCAACAGTCAAATAATAAAAATATAAAGAAGAGACACCAGGCCTGCGGACGCCTTCAAGGCTACCTTAGTCTCGTGATAATGAAATTCTGCTCCCGTACTACTGCTGCTGCTGCTCCTCAAAACCTGGACCTGTGCAAAAATACACAGAAGTGTAGCATCAGCACAACCGACCCCATGTGCTGGTAAGTGTCTAGCCTAACCCCGGCGAAGTAGTGATGAGGCTAGACTGGACACCACATAGACCTGTGCAGTTATAAATATACAACGGCACATCGAATACAAGGAAATTAACAACATGAGATGGGAAGACATGCTATGGGGAGATATAATCTCAACAGTAATCCCATATAACAAACTAGAACAACTTAGATTCACAATGAACAAGGAAACAACTCTCAATACAAACACACGGTATCAATTGAAGCCATACCGCGTGGGCATTAAATGGATGTGATGTACATTGCATCGATTCTGAAAGAGACATGATGACACTCAAAAAATGGTGGCAGAGAATTGCCACTATAAAAGCTTACCACTTCCCGAATATTCAGTTAAGTATATTCAGAAAGAGGGGAGAATATTTGTATTGGTGTAAAAAAATTATTACACGTGGAATGTTAGTATGTTGACAAAACATGACGCATGGAGCAGTGACATAGCGACATGTGGCATTCTCAATTAATAGAATTAAGAATTCGAGAAAGGCATGAGAAACACCCACGAGACAGTATAGAGAAGAAAACCGGGCGCGACGGTTGTCAAAGAAGAGGCGAGGACATAATGAATAAGGATCAAAAAGAAGGGAAGATACATGAAGTAGAAGTAAATAAGGAAGGGGAATCAGAGCAGTTATAAATTATTTATATCAATAAAATATGTCAGTTACTGTTATCTGTGGTAATGGGCAATCAATAAAATTAATGCCCATAATGAATTCAGATTATGTGAGAAAACCGTTATGATTATACACTCCTATATAAGGATACAAAATTTTATATGTAAGGAAAAGTTCCAACTACTACTGAAATACATTCTATAATTCTTTGCTTTACAACCATGATTTTAGAGATTGATTATTAATTTATCCTATATTTCTCTTTGTTAATTCCATCAATAATTTGCACTATTCTGCAAATAGCTTATCATGAAAGTGGAGTAAAACTTGGTTATGAGTAATCCATTTTCTTCTAAATATAAGCTTTGATCAAAAATCTATTTTCGATTAAACAATGATGAAGTGAAATGAGACTAAAGAACACTGATAAAAATATCATAAGTTTAATGCTCTGATACCATGTTACAATTTAGAGAAGATTGAGAGAATTTCCTGTATATTTCTATGTGTGTAATTATTGTACAATGCTAGGTATTTATAAAAGTTTTTCTAGAAATAAAAATACCAAAAAAATATAAATAGCCACATGCCTGCATCTTTATTTGAGATTTAGATCTAGGTCTGACTTCTTAGAGTCTGTTTGGTCAAGCTGCCAAAAACTGCTTATTTGAAAAGTACTTTTATTCAAAAGTATTTGTTGAAAAAGTATTTTTGCAAAATATGAGTTTGTGTTTGACCAATTCATTTGAGTAGTGCTTTTTGCAATCTCATTATGTTTGAAAAATCCTTTAAAAAGTACTTTTAAGTATCAATTACGGAAAATGATAGTATAGGTTCTCTTTGTAATTAGTACTATTTAAAAGAAAAATAAATTTAAACATTTATCATAAAACAATTCAATTAAAATATAGAACATAAAGTAATAATATAAATTATACATTCCAATCAATATAAAATACAGTTATAATAACATTGAGTGTTTGATATTATTTATTGTATACATGATAATTTAAATATGTCAAAATACATAATTCAATATAAATTTAAAATCTACCCTTAGAGATAAGAGAAAGAGAATAAAAATGTGATTAAAATAAAGAAATAGAAAGGTATATAGAAATAAAAAAGGAAAAGGAAAAAATGTTGAATTAAAGTGGGATAATTTAGAAAATATAAATTTATCGTAATGTTATTTTGTCTTAAATAAATTAATTTTTTTGTTTTTGCTTCTTGGAAGAAGCTAGAATTTATAGTTTCTCTCCAAAAGCAGAAAAACTGCTTCTACTACTGTTGCTCAAAATTACTTTTTAATCTTGAAAAACAACTTAACTTTTTTCGAAAAGTACTTTTTTGACAAAAAAAAAATTACTCCATCTGTTTCAATTTATGTGAATATATTTCATTTTTGGTCCGTGCCAAAAAGAAGAACCACTTTCCTTATTTGGAAACAATTTACCTTTATGCAATGATTTATAGCCACACAAAATATTTGTGCCTTATTTTACACCACAAGTTCAAAAGTCTTCTCTCTTTTCTTAACCTCCGTGCCCAGTCAAATGAATTCACATAAAAGTACGGGGGAGTACTTTTAGTGCCCAGAATCTTGGCCAAACAGGCTCTTACTTTGGCTAGAGCAATGTCCTACAAGAGAAGAATTTCCTAGTCTGTTTATTGGCTTCGTAGAAAAATAAATGGTGAATTCTTTCTGGGGCTTGCCGAATAAAAAGGTTATAGAATTCCGCCGATTTCGTCTAGACTTAGGATTTAATTTACTTTTCCTCCTTGTAGCATAACTTCTTAATTTATAAATTCCTGCAATCTTCATTGGGTTCCTTGAAAAATTTGTACCATGGCGAGAACAACAAGTGACATATTACCTGATTACCTCATCCACAAAATACTCTCTAACCTTAATCCTAAGGAAGCAGCCCCGATGAAGATTATCTCCAAAACATGGCTACATGCCTGGTTAATGACTAAAGCCAACTTGGTATTCGAAGTTCGTTCACGCAAAGACATTAGAATAGTGGATAAAATTATGGAGATATATTGAGACAGAAAATTTCCTATTGACGAGTTTGTATCTCAGAGCGTTAGAGAGTTTGACTCACGTGAAGTCTTTCTTCTGTATGATAAGTGGCTTGGTGTTGCTCTTTAGAATGGTGTAAAAGATCTCGTAATTAGAGTTCCTGGCTTCTCATACCACTTTCCAATTTTCAAAGTCTTGGCATCAAAATCTTTAAGAAAATTGGTTCTAAGGGGTTGTGATCTGACGCGTTTTTCATTATCTAGTGGTCTGGCGAACTGCGATTCATTAAGAAAGCTTTCTCTTTCTTATGTTCGTTTAGACGAACAGATGTTTCAGGCTTTACTTACTAGCTGTCCGTTGATTATCAGTTTCACCCTCGAGCATCGTGGTTGGTTGACAAAGATTGAGTTGCGGAATCTTCAAAAGATTAGGTCAGTTTTTATTGGGACGAACAGAAACCAGCATGTTAAAATCCACGCACCAACTTTGGAGCACTTATCTTATTTTGGTGCTCGAGAAAATTTACCTATGTTGGATATTGTTGAACGTCAAAATCATCTTTAGAGATATTTGGTAAGCGGAAGCCTATTTGGCATCTTGATCAAGTGACTGGAAAAATCAACCTCATGAAAGAATTGGAGTCATTCTACAATTCTCATGGATACACAAAAGTTGCAATACTATACAATTAGATGGTGATGCCAAAACTTGTTTCATCACACAAAATATGTACAATTTGATTTTATTAATGTTAATTGATAGCTTTTGTTTTCCATATTTAAAACAATGAATTAAGGAAAAAGTTACATATTACTTTTTTTTTTTTTTTCTGTTGGTTGCCTAATATTCCAAATTGCATATCGTAGAAAAGGAGACTTTAAATCAGTTCTTTAGCTTTGCATATTAACTAGACTGGGGAAAACTTTCATCAGATTTATATTATTTGGTGCAAAGTCTACTTCTACAGATATTTTCTTTTGAATCTGTGCCTATCTCACTCCCACAGCACAAAAAGAAAAACACCAACGTATATATGGATATTTGATTCCTTTTATGCATGATGGGATGTTATAATCAGTGTTATCAAAGGTGCGCATAAGGCATATTTTTCCTTATCAATGAACGTATTCATGAAGAGATGACAATTGATATTTCACTTTATTGTACATTTTCTTCAATTTCTATATCCATGTATCTTGTATGATCATGCCTATAGATATTAGTCTTGGGCTGCACATACATATTCATAGTTTTTCTCCAGTTGCGCTTTTCTTCATTAAACTCATACTTTATTTGCGCTTTGCGTTTAAAGCCGTAATAGACCTTAGAGCTTTTTGCGCTTTTCGCCTTTGATAACACTTGTTGTAATACAAACAATCTCTATAACAATCTCTATTCTTAAAAGTTTATATCAACTAAGTATCTACTTGGTATTCATAAGGCTTTCTAATTATGTTACCTGCTGTAAGAATTGAACCAGCATGTTAGATAATTGTTCTCGTTGACTCTGCAGCATCATTAAATATTTCTTATCCTATAGATTTGATTTGTGATGACCCAAAAGGTCATTACTTGTTTTTAAAATGAATTCTGCGTTCCGAGGCCTTAAAATTCTCATTTATCTTCATCTCGATTTACGTGCGCAATCCGGACGTGTAGCCGGGAAGTTGTTATGTGAAAATCTATGAAATATTAAAATTTTGACTTAAAATGTATTTAAGTTGACTTCGGTCAACATTTTGGATAAACGGACCCGGACCCATGATCGGACGGTCCCGGAGGGTCCGTAGAAAAATATGGGACTTGGGCATATGCCAGGAATCAAATTCCGAGGTCTGAAGAAAATTATTTTCTGAAATTGTTCAAAGGATTTGGAAATGAAATTTGATTAGAACATGTTAGTATCGAGCCCGTATTTTAGTTCCGGCGCCCTGTACAGGTCTTATATATGATTTAATATAATTTTGTGAAGTTTGGTAAGAAACGAAATCCGTTTGACGTGATTCTGACCTTAATTACAAAATTTTGATGTTTTAAGAAATTTGAAATAATTCTTTTGTTTGGAGGTTTAATTTGATGTTTATGATGCTGGAGATTTGATCGCACGGATAAGTTCGTATGATGTTGTTGAGATAGTATGTATATTTGGTTTTGAGCCCCTAGCTCTCGGATGTGTTTCGGAAGGTTTTTGGAACTCAAAAAGCTTCAGTTTTTTTGTTGTTCGAGGTCAGGGATTTTACTCTTCGCGTTCGCATGGGCATACTCATGAACGCGTAAGGGAAATCTTCCAGGTGCCAGATTTCTTCTTTGGGAACCCGAAGCATGAGACGCGAATGCGAGGCTGAGGGGGGAAGACCCTTCGTGAACGTGTCCATGCGCATGCGAAAGCGTATGGTTAAGGCCTGGGGAGGGGTCACCATTTTGTGCATAGCGAACGCGGCCACTGGCCCGTGAACGTGTAGGCTTGAGGAGCCAAAGCTCCGCGAATGCGAGCCATCTTCCGCGAATGCGAAGGACTGTCAGACCTAACTCATCGCGAATGCGATGACCAATTTCGCCCAATTATCTTAAAAGGCCAGAACAGTAGCCATTATGAGATTTTCACCAAAACTCAGAACTTCTTTATCTAAACTCCAAATTGGGCGATTTATGAAAGGGTATTTCACCATCAATTCATAGGTATGTGATATTAGACTCATTTTTTTCAATTTGCATTAACACCACATTAGATTTCTAGGCTTAAATCATGTTCTTAAGGGTAGAAAATTAGGGATTTGGGTAGAGTAAGGTTTTTTTTGATTATTTGTGATTTAGACCTCGTTTTCAGGTAGAATTTTGGAACTAATTATATATTCGGACTCGTGGGTGAATGGGTGATGGTCCGAACCTCGTGTTTTGACCAAGCGGGCCCGGGGTCAATTTTGACTTTTTGGGAAGAATGGTTAGAAAGCCATAATTAAGCATTGGAATTGGATTATTTAGTGTTTATTGATGTTATGAAGTCGATTATGTATAGATACAATTGATTTGGAGGCGAATTCGAAAGAAAAGGCGGTGTTTGAGGATTGAATTGGCCGTGAAAGTTCGAGGCAAGTGTTCGGTCTAAACTTATTGAGGGATTAGGAGTTGAGTCCTATTTGCTATTTGCTTCCTGTTGAGTACAATGTATAGGCATGATGACGAGTATCTATACGTTGGTGTCCATTATGATCGTGAGTCTTAAATATATATTGTTGTGTTCTTAAATAATACTACGGATGCTTTAACTGGCGATTCTCGATTCTCGATATTGAGCATTGGTACTAACTGAGATGAGTAGGGGTTGAGTTAAGATTGGTTATCACTGATTCTCCCTTGATGGGATGTATTTACTTTTGCTGTTGAATCCCTTGCCGAAATAGTGTAGTTTATTTTTGATCCCTTGCCGGGATACTTGGTATGGTTATTGCTAAAGGTATATATAAATATGGATCGGGTTGCACGCCGCAACAATACTAAATATGGATCGGATTGTACACCAGAACAATGTTATATTGGATCAGGTTGCACACTGCAACAATGTTATATTGGATCGGGTTGCACGCCGCAACAATATTATATTGGATCTGGTTGCACACCGCAATAGTGTTAAATGATAAGGGATCGGATTGCGCGCCGCAGCAGTATTATTATTGTTTTGTTGTACATTCTGAGTGTTCTCTCATATTTTTCTTAAGTTCTTGCTGGATTTGACATTTTTTCCGTAGCATGTACCCTCTCCCATTTAAATTGTTTATTCCCATTATTTTTCGTTGTATATTGTAAAATTGCACAGGTTTATTTGGAGTCTGGTCCTAGCTCGTCACTATCTCGCCGAGGTTAGGCCAGGCACTTACCAACACATGGGGTCGGTTCTGCTGATGCTTCTGCACTATGTGCAGATACTGGAGTAGCATTTGGATAGTAGCACTTGGGGAGCCAGCCTTTAGTCCATCAAGAAATCCCGAAGTAGTCCTGCAGGCGTCCGCAGGCCCGGCGTTCTCTTCTATTTCATTATGTACTCTGTTTTCATTAGATTTCTAGGCAGATTGTATTTCTTTCAGACAATTGTTGTTGGAATCTTAGTCCGTTCGTGAATATTGTCACACCAAATTTCGAGTAGAGGAGTATATTGGTATTGTAGTACTGGCTTGGTTATTTTTAGATATTTAAATCTTCCGTTTATTTCTGTGTATCATTAATTTTAAAATATTGATTATCTGTTAATTCAAGTTGTTAAAAAGGTTTAGAATGAAAGAGTTAGAATTTCCATATTTCGTGGCTTGCCTAACTTCTACGAGTAGGCGCCACTACCCCCGAGGGTGAAAAATCCGGGTCGTGAGAAGTTGGTATCAAAGCTCTAGGCTACATAGGTCTCACAATTTATGGACAAGCTTAGTAGAGTCTGAGGGATCGGTATAGAGACGTCTTCATTTATCCCATAGAGGCTACAAAGTTAGAAGAAACTTCACATTTATCCTTTCTTGTCGTGCAGTTTGGTTTCTCAATGCTAATTAAATTTCTACTCTATTATTTCACATATGGAGAGAACACGTGCTTCCTCATCCACTATTCAGCAGTCTGAGCCCTCAGCAGCAGCTCCCACAAGGGGCAGAGGGTGAGACCGAGGCCGAGGCAAGGGCAGAGCTCAGCCCAGGGCAATAGCCTCTGTAGCGGAGCCTTATGTTGACTTTGATGATGAGGCTCCGGCCCCAGCAGTTCCGGTGGGCCCAGCTCAGGTCCCAGAGGGGTTTATTGCTACCCCAGTTCTTCAGGATGCTCTGGTCCTCTAGTGGGCCTTATAAAGAGTTTCACCCAGGCAAACTTGCTTCCTGTAGCACCAGCCGTCTCTTAGGATGGAGGAGGGGCCCTGACTCCTGCTACTCGCACTTCGGAGCAAGTAGCTCCCTAGTTTCAAGACTCCAGCGGGTCAGCCAGTTAGAGCAGTTCAGCTGGGTGTGGTAGCTTAGACTGACGATGGTGCAGCTATGTCTGCCGATGCATTATGGAGATTGGACAGGTTCACCAAGCTCTTCACTACTACTTTCAGCGGTGCATCTCTAGGATTATCTAGACAGCTGTCACGAGGTTCTTAGGAACATGGGCATAGTTGAGACCAACGGGATCGATTTTGCCACTTTTCGCTTATCTGGATCCGCCAAGACTGGGTGGAGAGATTATTGCTTGGCTAGACTAGCCGGATCGCCAGCCTTGATCTGGGAGAATTTCACGTAGCTATTTTCGGAGAAATTTCTCCCTATCACACAGAGAGAGGCCTATTGTATGCAGTTTGATTGTCTCCAGCAGGGTTTTATGACAGTCATCCAGTACGAGACCAGATTCATTGATTTGTCATGCCATGCTCTTATCATACTTCCCACCGAGAGAGAGAGGGTGAGGAGGTTCATTGATGGACTTATTCAGCCGATCCGTCTTCAGATGGCTAGAGAGACTGGGTACGAGATATCTTTCTAGGAGGCAACCAATGTGGTCCAGAGAGTTGAGATGGTTCTATCATAGGGGGTGGTCATAGGGCAAACAAGAGACCTCGTCAGTCAGGCAGATTCAATAGTGCCTCGTTTGGAGGCAGGGATTTGTATGGTAGAGTCCATTCTCCTAGGACTTTTCAGTCAGCACTTCAGGTTTCTCATGATGCTTCAGGTGGCCGTGGTTCTCATATGTAGTATTTTTATCAGCAACCTTACAGTGCACCACCAGGTCCTATCAGTGTACTGCCACTCCAGAGTATTTAGGGTGATCATTCAGGTTGCCAGGGTCAGTCTCAGTTTGCTCAGTCACAACACTCAGGTGGATGTTTTGAGTGTGGTAAGTATGGTCATATCAGGTGGGCTTGTCCGAGATTGGTAGGTACACAATCGTAGAAGCAAGGTTCCCATGCTATGGTTCAGGCACCAGGTGTTCCACTGGCTACCCAGCCAGCTAGAGGCGGGGGTAGAGGTGCTAGAGGTGGAGGTAGAGATACTAGAGGTACAGCTCAGACCGTTAGAGGTGGAGGCCATCCAGCCGCAAGCCATCCTACAGAGGTAAACCAGGGTGGTGGGGCCCATCCCCGATGTTATGCACTTCTAGCCAGGCCTAAGGCTGAGGCTTCTGATGCAGTTATCACAGGTACTGTTCTGGTTTATGATAGAGATGCTTCTGTGTTATTTGATCTAGGGTCTACATACTCATATGGGTCATTTTATTTTGCACCGTATCTGGTCATGCCTATTGATTCTTTGAGTTGTCCTATTTAAGTGTCTGCTATAATGAGTGATACTGTTATGGTAGATTGAGTCCATCATTATTGTATTGTGGTGATTAGGGGTCTTGAGACTAGCGTATATTTGTTGCTTTTGGACATGGTTGACTTCGATGTTATATTAAGGATGGACTGGTTATCACCCTACCACACTATCTTGTACTATCATACCAAGTCTGTAACCTTAACCTTACCGGGTTTGCCTCATTTAGAGTGGAGAGGGACTCTTGGTCATTCTACCCGTAGTGTTATCTCTTATGTGAAGGCTCGGTGTATGGTCGAGAGGGGTGTTTGTCCTATTTGGCTTATGTTCACGATTCTAGGGTTGAGGTCCCTTCTATTGATTTTGTGCCCGTTGTTCAGGAGTTTCCTGAGGTATTTCCTTCAGACCTGTCGGGCATGCCACCCGACAGGGATATTGACTTTTGCATTGATTTAGCTTCGGGCATTCAACCCATTTCTATTCTGCCATGCTGTATGGCCCCGCCTGAGTTGAAAGAGTTAAAGGAGCAGACGCAAGACTTGCTTGAGAAAGATTTCATTAGACCCAGTGTTTCACCTTAGGGTGCATTGGTGTTATTTGTTAAGAAGAAGGATGGGTCAATAAGAATGTGTATTGATTACCGGCAATTGAACTAGGTTACAATCAAGAATAAGTATCCGCTGTCGGGGATTGATGATTTGTTCGACCAGCTTTAGGGTGCTAAGGTATTTTCAAAGATTGACTTGAGATATAGCTACCATCAGTTAAGGATTACGGCATCCGATTTCCCTAAGATAGCTTTTTGCACTCGGTACGAGCATTATGAGTTCTTGGTGATGTCATTCGGGTTGACAAAAGCCCTAGAAATTTTTATGGATTTGATGAACCGAGTGTTCAGGCGTTATTTGTATTCGTTCATGATAGTCTTCATTGATGATATTTTGATATACTCCCATATCCGGGAGGAGTAGGAGCAGCACCTTAGAGTGGTTCTTCAGACTCTGAGGGAGAGTTAATTATATGCTAAGTTCTCGAAGTGTGAGTTTTGATTGAGCTCAGTTGTATTTCTGCGTCATGTTGTATTATCATAGGGTATTCAGGTTGATCCGAAGAAGATTGAGGCAGTCAGGAACCGGCCTAGGCCAGTATCAGCTATAGATTTAGAGTTTATTGGGATTGGCAGGCTACTATCGTTAGTTCGTGGAGTGGTTTTCATCTATTGCAACCCCGGTGGCTAGGTTGACCAGGAAGATTTCCCAGTTGAGATGGTCGAATGAGTGTGAGGCAAGCTTTCAGAAGTTTAAGAGAACGCTGACTACGGCACCAATATTGGTTTTGCCCATAGGTTCAGGGCCTTATACAGTTTATTGTGATGCTTTTCGTATTGGACTTGGTACAGTGTTGATGCAGTATGGCAAGGTCATTTCCTATGCTTCGCTGCAGTTAAAGATCTAAGAGAAGAACTATTCGGTTCATGATTTACAGTTGGCATCCATTGTTCATGCATTGAAGATTTGGAGGCACTATCTGTATGGCATGGCATGTGAGGTATTCACGGATCACAAGAGTCTTCAATATTTGTTAAAGTAAAAGGAGTTGAATTTGAGTTAGAGGAAGTGGTTGGAGTTGGTGAAAGACTATGATATCACCATCTTATAGAATCAGGGAAAGGCTAACATAGTGGCCGATGCTTTGAGTAGGAAGTCAACAAGTATGGGTAGTCTTTCTTATATTCCAGTCGGTGAGAGGCCGCTTGCTTTGAATGTTCAGGCCTTGGCTAATCAGTTCGTGAGGTTGGATGTTTCTGAGCCCAGCCGTATGTTAGCTTGGACAGTCGCTCGTTCTTTATTATTGGAGCGTATACGTGATTGGAAGTATGATGATCCCCATTTGTGTGTCCTTATAGACACGGTGCAGCACCGAGGTGCCAAGCAGGTTAACATAGGTGATGATAGAGTTTTGAGTTTGCAGGGTCAAATGTGTGTGCCCAATGTTGATGGACTCCGAGAGTTAATTTTTGAGGAGCCCCATAGCTCCACGTACTCTATTCATCCGGGCGCCGCGAAGATGTATCAAGATTTGTGGCAGCAATATTGGTGGCAGAGAATGAAGAAAGATATTGTTGCATATATGGCTCAGTGTTTGAATTGTCAGTAGGTTATGTACGAGCATTAGAGGCCCCGGTGGTTCATTTTAGAGGATTGAGCTTCCCGAGTAGAAGTGGTAGTGTATCACTATGGACTTCGTTGTTGGACTCCCACAGACTCGAAAGAAATTCGACGCAGTATGGGTTATTATTGATAGGCTGACCAAGTCAGCACATTTCATTCCTATGGTGATCTTCTATTCTTTTGAGAGGTTAGCTGAGATCTATATCCGAGAGATTGTTCGCTTTCAGGGTGTGCCCGTGACTATCATTTCGGACCGAGGTATGCAGTTTACCTCACGCTTCTGGAGAGCAGTTTAGTGAAAGTTGGGCACTCGGGTTAAGTTGAGTACAACATTTCATCCCCAGACATAGTCCGAGCAGACTATTTCGATTTTGGAGGATATGGTCCAAGCGTGTGTAATTGACTTTGGAGGCTCGTGGGATCAGTTTTTGCCTTTAGCGGAGTTTGCCTACAATAATAGCTACCAATCAAGTATTTAGATGGCTCCTTATTAGGCTTCATATGGTAGGTGGTGTGGATCTCCGATTGGATGGTTTGAGCTGGAAGAGGCTTGGTTGTTAGGTGCAGATCTAGTTCAGGATGCCTTGGACAAGGTCAGGATTATTCAGGATAGGTGTCGTACAGCTCAATCCAGGCAAAAGAGTTATGTTGATCGCAAGGTTTGAGATTTGGCTTTCATGGTCGGTGAGCGAGTATTGCTTCTTGTGTAGCCTATGAAAGCGTGATGAGATTTGGGAAAAAGGGCAAGCTTAGCCCTAGGTTCATTGGTCTGTTTGAGATTCTTGATCGAGTGGGAGACGTGGCTTATAGACTAGCATTGTCGTCGTGCTTATCAATCATGTATCTAGTGTTTCATGTGTCCATGCTTCGAAGTTATCACGGCGATCCATACTATGTGTTAGATATCAGCACCATCCAGTTGGACAAGGACTTGTCTTATGAGGAGGAGCCGATAGCTATTCTAGACCAGTAGGTTCGTCAGTTCAGATCGAAGAATTTTCCTTCTGTTCGTGTTCAGTGGAGAGGTCAGCCTGCCGAGGCATCGACCTGGGAGTCTGAGTCCGATGTACAGAGCCGTTATCCCCATCTTTTCCCCGACTCAGGTACTTCCTTCTTCTATCCGTACGAGGACGAACGCTTGTTTTAGAGGTGGATAATGTGATGAACCAAAAGGTCATCACTTATTTTTAAAATAAATTCTACGTTCTGAGGCCTTAGAATCTTCTTTTATATTTATCTCGATTTGTGTGCGCAATTCGGGCATGTAGCCAGAAAGCTGTTATGTGAAAAATCTATGAAATTTTGACTTAAAATGAATTTAAGTTGACTTTGGTCAACATTTTGGGTAAACGGACCGGGACCCGTGATCGGACGACTTCGGAGGGCCCGTAGGAAAATATAGGAGTTGGGAGTATGCCCGGAATTGAATTCTGAGGTCCCAGGCTCGAGAAAATAATTTTTGAAGAAAATTATTTTCCGAAATTGTTTAAAGGATTTGGAAATGAAATTTGATAAGAACATGCTGGTATCGAGCCCGTATTTTGGTTCCGATGCTCGGTGCAGGTGTTATATATTATTTAAGATAATTCTGTGAAGTTTGGTAAGAAACGGAATCCCTTTGACGTGATTCGGAACTTAATTGAAAAAATTTGATATTTTAAGAAGCTTGAAATAATTATTTGATTTAGAGGTTTAATTCGATGTTTGTGATGTTGTTTTGGCGATTTGATCGTACGGATAAGTTTGTATGATATTTTTGAGTTAGTACATATGTTTGGTTTTGAGTCCTGAGGGCTCGAGTGTGTTTTGAAGGTTTTTGGAACTAAAAAAGTTGTAGGTTTTTGCTGTTTAGTGCCCAAGGATTTTAATCTTCGCGTTCGCGTCTCCCAGGTGCCAGATTTCCTCTTCGCGAACGCAAAGCATGAGACGCGAACGCGTAAGGTTAAAGCCTAGGGAGGGGCCACCATTTTTTTCATCGCGAACGCGGCCACTGGCCCACGAACGCGTAGGCTTGAGGAGTCAAAGCTCCGCGAATGCGAGCCATCATCTGTAAATGCAAAGTTCTATCAGATCTAACTCATCGCGAACGCGATGACCAATTTTGCATAGTTATTTTAAAAGACCAGAACAGTAGCCATTACGGGATTTTCACCAAAACTCATAACTTCTTCATCTAAACTCCAAATTGGGCGATTTATGAAAGGGCATTTCACCATCAATTCATAGGTATGTAATCTTAGACTCATTTTTTTTTCAATTTCCATTAACACCCATTAGATTTCTAGGCTTAAATCATGTTTTAAGGGTAGAAAATTAGGAATTTGGGTAGAGTTAAGGCTTTTTGATTATTTGTAATTTAGACCTTGTTTTGGGATCGAATTTTGGAACTAATTACATATTCGGGCTCGTGGGTGATCGGATGATGGTCCGAACTTCATGTTTTGACAAAGCGGGCTCGGGTTCAATTTTTACTTTTTGGGAAATGGTTAGAAAGCCATAATTAAGCATTGGATTTGGATTTTTTTAGCGTTTATTGATGTTATGAAGTCGATTATGTATAGATACAATTGATTTGGAGCCAAATTCAGAAGGAAAGGCGGTGTTTGAGGATTGAGTTGGCCGTAGAAGTTCGAGGTAATTGTTCGGTCTAACCTTAGCTTGAGGGATTAGGAGTTGAGTCCTATTTGATATTTGCTTCTTGTTGAGTATGATGTATAGGCATGGTGACGAGTATCTATACGTTGGTGTCGAGCATGACCGTGAGTCTTAAATTGATATTATAGTGTGTCTTAAATGATACTACAGATGCTTTAATTGGTGATTCTCGATATTGAGTAAGGATTAGTTATTTTCATGGAAATTACTTATCATTGAGCATTGATGTTAATTGAGGTGAGTATGAGTTGCGTTAAGATTGGTTATAGCTGATTCTCCCTTGCCGGGACGTATTTACTTTTGTTGTTGAATCCTTTGCTGGGATGGTGTAGTTTATTGTTGATCCTTGCCGAGACACTTGGTATGGTTGTTTCTAAAGGTATATATAAATATGGATTGGGTTGCACACCACAACAATACTAAATACGGATCGGGTTGCATGCCGCAACAATGTTATATTGGCTCAGGTTGTACGCCACAATAATGATATATTGGATTGGGTTGCACGCCGCAACAATATTATATTAGACCGGGTTGCACGTCGTGACAGTGTTAAATGATAAGGAATCCGGTTTTGTGCTGCAATAGTATTATTATTGTTTTGTTGTAGATTCTGAGTGTTCTCTCATATTTTTCTTAAGTTCCTGCTGGATTTGACATTTTCCCCGTAGCATGTACCCCCTCCGATTTAAATTATTTATTCTTGTTATTTTTTATTATATAGTATAAAAATACACAGGTTTATCTGGAGTCTGGTCCTAGACTCATCACTACCTCGTCGGGGTTAAGCCGGGCACTTACCAGCACATGTGGTCGGTTGTGCTGATGCTTCTGTACTATGTCCAGATACTAGAGCAACATTTCTACAGTAGCACTCGGGGAACCAGCCTTCAGTCCATCCAGAGATACCCAGGTAGTCCTGCAGGCATCCACAGGCCCAGCGTTCTCTTCTATTTAATTATCACTCTGTTTTCATTAGATTTCGAGACAAATTGTATTTTTTTTCAGAGAATTGTTGTAGTAATCTTAGTCCGTTCCTGAATATTGTGACACCAAATTTTGGGTAGAGGAGTATATTGGTATTGTAGTACTGGCTTGGTTATTTTTAGCTGTTTAAGTCTTCCTCTTATTTCTATCTATCATTAATTTTAAAATGTTGATTATCTGCTAATTCAAGTTGTTAAAATGGTTTAGAATGAAAGAGTTAGAATTTTCATATTTCGTGGCTTTCCTAGTTTCTACGAGTAGGCGCCATCACGATCCCTGAAGGTGGAAAATCCGGTTCATGACAAGAGTAGGCAAAGATCTTTCTATTGTAAACATAATTCCACTCTATAACTTTGTGATACTATTAGATACTTTTGCTTCTTGTTGCTTTGTTTGGTTTAAAATCGTAGGAACACGAGTCTTGGAGCAATGGTAAAGTTGTCTAGTGTGGCCTATTAGTTACGACGAATCTTAGTATTTACACTCAACTGTTATGCATCTATTAAGAATGGTCTTTCTTCATATTAAAGAGAAGTTTGATTTGGGGATCTTGTCTTACTTAATTTAACTATAAACAGAGAAATTTGTACTTGTTGTAACGACATGAAATATTTGTACGAACAAGGCTGATTCTACTTTCTCTCTCTATAAACATCATTTTGCTAAATACTTTCTTGTTATTGCTTCTGGTGAAGCTCAATTCAAAGCACTACTAGAAATTTGGGAATTAGTAACCAAAAATTTTCTACCAAAGTTGGTTGCTCAAAAATAGCGACCAACGTTGGTTGCTAATAGGGAAAAAATTATTAAATAATTATTTTAAATAATTTAGCAACCAAGGTTGGTCGCTTTTTGGTCGGTAAAGTGGTCAACATGTTGATTGGGTTGCTCAGACTTGTTTGGCCAAAGAAATGTTGAATTTAGCGACCAACTTTGGTCGCTAATGTGGGACCTATTTATAACGTTTTAATAATTATATTATTATTTAAAATATTTTATAAAATATAAATAAATAATATTTAAAATGGACAACCATAGTTGGTCGGTTATTAAGGGGAGGCAAGTAGCGACCAATTTGGTCGCTATTTTGGATCTTAGTTCTAACGTTTAATAATTATATTATTATTTAAAATATTTTATCAAATATAAATAAATCTTATTTCAAATTAGCGACCAACATTGGTCGCTATATTTTAATTCTGGATAATTAGCGACAAAAATTGGTATCTTTTCAGGTCAACATTGGTCAAAATTAAGAATCACTTTTGTATTTACTCTCTAAATAATATAAATGTAATCCATTAACACTTTTGTAATATAAGGGATGAATAGACTAAAATATACTCTAACATGTTATATATATAGTTAAAGTAGTACAACGAAGCGTGTTCTATATATATATATATATATATATATATGTATATATAGAGAGACCTTTCAAGATCCTAATTAGTATATATAATTTTTCATCAAATATATCTCTGTGTAAATTTATTCATCGACTTTTAACTTACTCAGATGCATCGTTTAATATTAAAGGCAAAACGTCTTGACTTATATCAATTAATCAGTGATAATTGATTCATCGACTTATAACCTAATGATGAATGAATGTAATTCATTAACTATGTTACAATACAAATAATGAATACAATAGCATATACTATAACAAGTTATATATATGTTATAGTATTACGGTGAAGTGTCTGTGTGTGTGTGTGTGTGTGTGTGTGTGTGTGTATATATATATATATATATATATATATATATATATATATATATATATATATATATAGCGCTAGGAACACAAGGTCGGGTTCTTTTAGGTATTCATACATTTGTAAATTGGTTCATCGACTTATAACCTACTCAGATGCATCGTTGAATACTAAAAACAAAACATCTCAACTTCGTCACGACCCGAATTTCCCACTCTCGGGAGTCGTGATGGCAACTACTCAAAGAAGCTAGGCAAGCCACGAATGTAACCTGTCATTTTGAGCTCTAGCACGTCGTTAAGGAGTTTGAGGCCATGAGCAGCTTCATTTCAGGTAATATGGCTTGTACGCATAGTCGGAAATTTCGGAGTTGATTCAGAAAGAGAATTCTCATTTCAGAAGCTTTAAGTTGTAAGAATTAACTAAGATTGGAATTCAGAGTAAACGACCTCGGAATCGAGATCTAAAGGTTCCAGCAGGTTCGTATGATGATTTCGGACTTGGGCGTATGCCCGGATCGGGTTTTGGATGAATCGGGAGCGTTTTAGCACCTATTGTGGAAGTTAGCATTTTGGAAGAAATTTCATAAGTCTGGCTTGAAGTGCATTTCAGTGTTATCGATGTTTGTCTAGGATTCTAAGTCTGGGAATAGCTTCGTATGGTGATTCTGGAGTTGGGAGCGCAATCGGAAGTGAATTCGAAGGTCCGTAGGTCATTTTGAAGTCACTTTGCTCAAGATAGAAATTTGAAGGTTTTTGAGAAGTTTGACCGAAAGTGGACTTTTTGATATCGGGGTCGGAATTCGATTTTGAAAGTTGGAGTACGACCGTAATGTCGAATATGTCTTGTGTGCAAAATTTGAGGTCAATCGGACGTGATTTGACAAGTTTAAACATCGAAAGTAGAAATTTGAAATTCTGAAGTTCATAAAGCTTGGATTGGAGGTCGATTCATGATGTTAGCATTGTTTGATGTGATTTGAGGCTCGAGCAAGTCTGTCATGTGTTTTGGGGCTGGTTGGTATGATTGGTTGGGGTCCCGGGGGCCTCAGGTGGATTCTGGGTGGTTAACGGATCGAAATTGGAATTTTTGATAGTTTAAGGGGTCTGGTTGTTGGTATAACCGCTTCTGCGGAGGGTTCACCACAGAAGCGGCCCAGCAGAAGTGGCCCCGCAGAAGCGAGGAATTGAACCGTAGATGCAGCTTTGGGCTGTCAGTGAAGGGGCTGCAGATGCGGTCATTTTTCCGCAGATACGGGACCGCATCTGCAGTAGAGAGGTCGCAGAAGTGGAAATGAAAGCCTGAAGGATTAGCCGCAGAAGTGGTGGGAGTGCCGCACCAGCGGAACCGTTGAAGCGGTCTAAAGACCGCAGGTGCGGAAATGCTAGAGGCAGTGAGGTCCTTTTAAATCGGGGGTTGGGTTCATTTCAACCCCATTTTCTTCCATTGGAGCCGATTTGGAGCAACTTTGAGGTGCCATTTTCACCTCCAAGAATGAGGTAATTAATTTATGCTAGTAATGAGTTAAATACATGATTATATACGGATTTGGACATGGAGATTTGTAGAAAACTTGGGGTTTGAGGGAAAACCTAAAATATTTACATTTCTTGGAATTTTACCACGATTTTGGGTATAAAATTGAGAGTAAATTATATATTTGAGGTCGTGAGGTTATGGGTAAATTTATTCTGCAAATATTTTGGAAATCCAGGCACGTGGGCCCTGAGGGCGTTTTTTTCGACTTTTAGATCTAGGTTAGGAATTGTTATAAATTGGGTTGTAATGAATAATTGAGTATGTATTAATGTATTGGTATCATTATTGGCTAGCTTTGGAGCTTTGTTCATCTGTTCAAGTCTTCGGAAGAACGTGGAATGTCGGTTAAGGATCTTCGGAGCGAGGTGAGTCTCCTTTCTAATCTTGTAAGAGGGAATTGTCCCCATAGGTAAAATAATTGGTTATGTGCTCCTAATTGTGGGGGCTGCGCACGCACGAGGTGACGAGAGTCCGTGCGTAGCTACTACTGTGCTACTGCCTGGGTAGTTAGGACCCAAAAGCATACTATACTTGGATTATTTGTCAACCTATTGATAGCTTGAATTGCTTAAATCACATCGAATTAGTAAATGAATTTCTAGTAGATAAAACTTCTTTTTTCTTAAATGGTAAAAAGAGGATTTGTTTTCATTGGATAATTACTCCGTGTGGACTTCTTGATTGATTGTCTGTGTGTTTATTTTTGGAACGGGTTGAATGGCTTGGCAGATTAAATAGATGCATCTATGGTTCGTGTCATTCGACCCTCGACAGTGCATAATATATTTTCTATTGGATCGGGCCATACGACCTCGGCATGAGTTGCGCATGCTTGCATTGCTTGCCTTGAGATTTATTGATATTGATATCTGCTCTCCCGGACTTGAGATAATTGGAAACTAATGGATTATGAATCCAGAGATTTTTAATATAAAAAAGTACTTTCACATGTTCGCGACTTACTTGAAATTTCTGCCATTCTGAATTAATCCATGATTATTCGCATTAATAGTATATCATTATTGGACCACTAGTAAGTGTCGAAGTCGACCATCTCGTCTCTACGTCTTCGAGATTAGACGGGTTACTCATTGAGTACATGTTATTTTCGTACTCATACTACATTTCTGTGCATTTTTGTTGCACAAGTATATGTAACTGTAGTGGCCTAGTGGGCATAGCGGTATGGTTGACACGGAAACTAGGTGAGTTGTATTTTCTCGAGGCGACCCGCAGCTAGTATAGTCTCTCTGTAACGACCCAACCGGTCGTTTTGAGTTCCAACACGTCATTCAGTAGTTTGAGGTCACGAGCAGCTTCATCTCAGGTATATTGACTTTTGTGTGTGGTCAGAACTAAAATTCAGGAAGTTTGGAGTCAAATCTAAATGGAAATTCTCATTTTTAAAGCCTTAAGTTGGAGAAAACGAACTAGGATTGGAATTTTGAGTAAACAACCTCGGAATTGGGATCCGAAGGTTCCAGCAGGTTCGTATGATAATTTCGGACTGGGGCGTATGCCCGGATCGGGTTTTGGATAACCCGGGAGCATTTTGGTGTCTATCGTGGAAGCTAGCATTTTTGAAGAAATTGCATCGATTTGGCTTAAAATGCATTTCAGTGTTATTGATGTCCGTCTGGGATTCTGAGACTGGGAGTAGCTCCGTATGGTGATTCTGGATTTGGGAGCGCGATCAGAAGTGAAATAGGAGGTCCATAGGTCATTTTGGAGCCGTTTGCCTAAAGATAGAAATTTGAAGGTTTTTGAGAAAATTCGACCGGAAGGAGGAAATTTTGATATCGGGGTCGAAATGCGACTCCGAAAGTTGGG
>MU696268.1:0-13625 GCA_026770625.1 Nicotiana glauca | reverse complement strand
AAAATAAACATTTGTTATGAGATGGACATGCTTCTGCTATATTAACTCCCAACTGCAATATACGACCATGCCACGAGTAAGCATAATACTAGGACAAAGTGAGCTACCTAATGCGGGATGTCCCAAGTGGACACGAAAGTTATGGCGACACAATATCATCCTATAACGAGGATGTGAGGATCCCAATTTTCAGGGAGACTTTATGCATAGGGTGACCATTTCGATTGACATGCACTCATGTGATAGGTGTTAAGGTATTGTCATGACCCGGATTTCCCACCATCGGGAGTCATGATGGCACCTACTCGTAGAAGCTAGGCAAGCCAAATTTAATTACCTTTCGTTTACAACATAATCCCTTTTTAACAATTTATGGCAACAATAATAAACAACAAAGTTAAATAGTAGCGGAAGTCTTAATTATAGAAACTGAATCCAAAACGCAGAATAGTCAATATAAGCCTCTAACCAAGACTGTTGTCACAATGCTCACGAACTTCTAAGAGATACTAAATACAAAGGTCTGAAAGAAACACATAAGTTGTTTGTCTCGAATAGACTAAAAAGAGAGAATAAGGGAGACGCCGGGCCTGCAGACGCCTGCAAGGCTACCTCGGGTCTAGCTGGACTAAAGGCCTGCTCACGTACTAATGCTGCTGCTGCTGCTCGAAACCTGGACCTATGCAAATAGCACAGAGTATAGCTTTAGCACAATCGACCCCGTGTGTTGGTAAGTGTCTAGCCTAACCCCGGCGAAGTAGTGACGAGGCTAGATTGGACTACCACATAAACCTGTACAGTTATATATATATATAGCGGAATCGAAAATACAAGACAAATAAACAATATGGGAGGGGGAGCATGCTGTGGGGAGATAACAATATTGATAATAAGTCCAGATAACAATCTAAGGGCAGCGTGGAATTTACAACTAACAAGGAACTCATACCCAAAATAAACACACTTCTATCAATAATTGTTGCGGCGTGCAACCCGATCAATAAATATCATTTTTGCGGTGTGCAACCCGATCCATATCATTTAACATTGTTGCGGCGCGCAACCCGATCCATAAATATCATTGTTGCAGCGTGCAACCCGATCCATATCAGTTAACATTGTTGCGGCGCTCAACCCGATCCATAATTATCATTGTTGCGACGTGCAACCCGATCTATATCATTTAAAATTTTTGCGGCGCGCAACACGATCCATAAATATCATTGTTGCAGCGTGCAACCCGATCCATATCATTTAACATTGTTGCGGCGCACAACCTAATCCATAATTATCATTGTTGCGGCGTGCAACCCGATCCATATCATTTAACATTGTTGCGGTGCAAAACCTGATCCATAAATATCATTATTGCGGCGTGCAACCCGATCCATATCATTTAACATTTTTTCGGTGCGCAACCCAATCCGCAACTATCACTCAATGCACGCCATCACCCTTCATGCTTTAACACTCTTCCTCACCCAATCAACAATCACAAACAAGGGGCAAGGGAAATAATAAAACAAGAATGGATGTCCCGGCAAGGGTACACAATCAAACAAGTAAAAACCTGGCAAGGTACAAGATCAATAACCAACAATATCCCGGAAAGGGAATAAATCATTAACTCTTCTCTTTCTTTCGCTCTCGTCTCATAGTTCACATTATCACTTGAACCAAGCTCCAAGGGGTTACTTATCTCATATACCTTCACAATTTATGTTTCCAAACCGAGCCATTGCTCCACGAAGTTTCAAGATCATAATTTATTTCACAAGGTATTTACAACATATAGAAGCCATCAATTAAGCATGGAAGGCATAACAACAACCAAACTATCCAAAAATGAGGACTCACAGTCATGCTAGACACCAATGTATAGAAACTCATCACCATGCCTATACATCGTACTAGATAAATTAGCAAGTAGCAAGCAAGACTCAACTCTGATTCCCTCAAACTAGGGTTAAACCAAACACTTACCTCGATGCCTTGAATTCCACTCAAACCTCAACTATCGCTTTACCCCGCGATTCCACCTCAAATCCGCTCGAATCTAGTCAGAAATTGCTCAATTACTTTAATAAACACTAAATGAATCAATTTGAATACATAAGAACGAATTTCCCAAGTTTTTCCCAAAAATTCCAAAATCTCCCCCGGGCCCAAGTGGTCAAAACCCGAGGTTCGAACCAAAACCTGGTTACCCATTCCCCCACGAACTCAAATATGTAATTGTTTTGTAATCGGACCTCAAATTGAGGTCTAAATCCCCAATTTTTAAAAAACCTAGGTTCTACCCAAAACCCACAATTTCACCCATAAAAATCATTGATTATAAGTGGAAAACATGTCAAATGATGTTAATGATTTAAGGAATTAAGTAAAAATTGACTTACAATTGATTTGGAATGAAACTTGTTCTTGAAAAATCACCCAAAGGAGTTGTGTTTTGACAATGGGGTGAAAAACGACTCAAAAACAACTAAGTATAAAAATTGCTGGGCTGCAGATATGGGAATTGTGAACTGGGGTTCGCAATTGCAAACCCTGACCATTTGTGGGAATTTCGAACAATAGTTCGCATTTGCGAACCATGGACACAACTATGGACTTTGCATTTGTGAACAGAAATGTCGCATTTGCGAATGTCCAGATTTCGCATTTGCGATACAATGATCGCATTTGCGATCCTTGAGCAAAGTGACTGCCTTCGCCTTTGCGAGATCGCATTTGCGAGCCAGGCTTCGCAAATGCGAAGCTTGCAGGTCAGAAATACCAAAAAAAAAAAATCAAAGTTCAAAATGCACTCCGACGCCTATCCAAAACTCACCCGAGCCCTCGGAGCTCCAAACCAAATATACACCCAACCTAAAAAATATCCTACGGACTTATCCGCGCGATCAAATCGCCAACATAACATCATATACATCAAATTAAACCTCAAAATTCCTAATTTCTTCCAAGTTTTCATAAAACATCAAATTTCCAATTTAAGTCCGAAGCATGTCAAACGACGTCCGTTTTCAACCAAATTTCACAAGAAGCGCTTAAACCATAAATAAGACTTGTACCGGGCACCGAAACCAAAATACGGGCCCGATACCACAGTCTTTTAACCAATATTCATTTCCAATTTCCTTAATTATTTCCTGAAAACAATATCACACAAAAATTCATTTCTCGGGCTTGGGACCTCGGAATTCGATTCCGGGAATACACACAAGTCCCATATTTTCCTACGGACACTCCGGGACCGTCAAATTACGGGTCCGGATCCATTTATCCAAAATGTTGACCGAAGTCAAATTTACTCATATTAATATCAAAATTTAGCATCTTTCACATAGAATTCACATTTAAGCTTTCAGGCTACGTGCCCGGACGGTGCATGCAAATTGAGGCAACCCCAAATGAGGTTTTCAAGGCCTCAGAAGTATAGAAAGAGTAAGGAAATAGGTGATGACCCAAAGTGATGACCCTTTGGGTCGTCACATTCTCCACCTCTAAAACAATCGTTCGTCCTCGAACGAACAAAAGAAAGAAGTACATGAGTCAGGGAAAAGGTAAGGATAAGGACTCCGCATATCAGACTCTGACTCCCAGGTCGATGCCTTAGGGGGCCGACCTCTCCATTGAACACGAACAGAGGGAAAACTCTTGGATCTCAACTGGCGAATTTGCCAGTCCAGAATAGCTACCGGCTCCTCTATATAAGACAGATCCTTGTCCACCTGGAGAGTGCTGAAGTCTAACACGTGGGCTGGATCGCCGTGATACCTCCGAAACATGGATACATGAAAACCTGAATGCATGGCTAATAAGCTAGGCGGCAATACAAGTCTATAAGCCACCTCTCCCACTCGATCAAGAATCTCAAACGGACCAATGAACTTAGGGCTAAAATGGTGAAGTCATAGTCTTTCAACAACTCCAACCACCTGCTCTGCCTCAAATTCAACTCCTTTTGCTTGAACAGGTATTGAAGGCTCTTGTGGTCAGTGAACACCTCACATGCCACGCTATACAAATAGTGCCTCCAAATCTTCAAGGCGTTAACAATAGCTGCCAACTCTAAATTATGCACTTGATAGTTCTTCTCATGAATCTTCAACTACCTTGAAGCATAGGCAATAACCTTGCCATCCTGCATCAACACTACACCAAGCCCAATACTGGAAGCATCACAATAAACGATATAAGGCCCAGATCTTGTGGGCAAAACCAACACAAGTGCCGTAGTTAAAGCTGTCTTGAGCTTCTAAAAGCTCACCTCACAGTCGTCCGACCATCTGAACTAGGCACCTTTCTGGGTCAACCTGGTCATCGGGGCTGCAATAGATGAAAACCCCTCTACAAACCGACGGTAGTAGCCTGCCAATCCTAAGAAACTCCAAATCTCTGTTGCTAATGCTGGTCTAGGCCAGTTCTTGACTACCTCAATCTTCTTTTGGGTCCACCTGAATACCCTCTACTGATACAACATGATCTAGAAATGCTACTGAACTCAGCCAGAACTCGCACTTGGAGAACTTGGCATATAACTGACTATCCCTTAGAGTCTGAAGAGCCACTCTAAGGTGTTTCTCGTGCCTCTCCTGGCTGCGGGAGTACACCAAAATATCATCAATAAAGACTATCACGAACATGTCCAAATATGGCCTAAACACTCGGTTCATCAAATCCATGAATGTTGTTGGGGCATTGGTCAACCCAAATGACATGACCAAGAACTCATAATGCTCATACCGAGTATGTGAAGCTATCTTAGGGACATCGGATGCCCTAATCCTCAACTGATGATAGCCAAATCGCAAGTCAATCTTGGAGAATACCCTGGCACCCTGAAGCTGGTCGGATAAATCATCAATCCTCGGTAGTGGATACTTATTTTCAATCGTTACTTTGTTCAATTGCCGGTAATCTATGCACATCCTCATTGATCTGTCCTTCTTCTTGACAAATAATACTGGCGCAGCCCAAGGCGAAACACTGGGTCTAATGAAACCCTTCTCTAGCAAATCCTACAACTGGTCCTTTAACTCCTTCATCTACGACGGGGCCATACAATATGGCGGGGTAGAAATGGGCTAAGTGCTCAAAGCCAAATAAATACAGAAATCAATGTCCCTGTCGAGTGGCACACCCAGCAGGTCTGAAAGGAAAACATCTGGAAACTCCCGGACAATAGGCATAGAATCTATAGGAGGGACCTCAGTACTGGAATCACGAACATAGGCCAAATAGGCCAGACACCCCTTCTCGACCATGCGTCGAGCCTTCACGTACGAAATGACATTGCGGGTAGAATAACCTGGAGTGCCACTCCACTCTAAATGAGGCATACCCGGCAACGCTAAGGTCACAGTCTTGGCATGGCAGTCTAAGATAGCGTGATAGGGTGATAGCCAATCCATACCCAATATGATATCGAAGTCAACCATATCTAAGAGCAACAAGTCTACACGGGTCTCCAGACCCCCAATCACCATAACACACGAACGATGAACTCAGTCGACCACGATAGAGTCACCCACCAGTGTAGACACATATACAGGAATACCCAAAGCATCACTAGGCATGACCAAGCGTGGTGCGAAATAAGATGAAACATAAAAATACGTAGACCCTAGATCAAATAGTACCGAAGCATCTCGATCACAAACCAAAACCATACCTATGATGACTGCATCTGAAGCCTCAGCCTCGGGCCTAGCCTGAAGAGCATAACAACGGGGGTGGGCCCCACCACCCTAAACTGTATCTCTAGGTCGATCTGCTGCTAGCTGACCTCTGACTCTGGCGGTCTAAGCTCCACCTCTATGACCTCTGCCTCCACCTATAGAACCTCTACCCCCCACCTCTAGCTGGATGGGCGGTCTGTGGAACACTTAGTGCCTGAACCATGGCACGAGAACCCTGATGCTGAGAACTACCCGGTGCTCGAGGGTAAAATCTGGCAACATGACCTAGATCGCCACAAGTGTAGCAAGACCTCGGCTGCTGTGGATAAGCACCCCTCAACCTCGGGCAAGCCCTCCTGATGTGACCATACTCACCACACTCATAACATCCATGCAAATGATGTAGTTGAGGAAACTGAGGCTGACCCTGGCAAGCTGACTGAAAGGGCCTAGGAGGATGGCCTCTACCATAAGAATCTCTACCTCCAAAAAAGGTACCACTGAATCAGCCAGCATGACGGGGCCTCTTATCCGACCAATGACCACCCCCCTGAAAAGTGATCTCACTCTCGGCCTGAGCCATTATACCCGGATGACCTGCCACCATTGGCTGAACCACTGGAAGCAAACCCGCTCGAATAACACTCTCTATAAGGCCTACCAATCGGACCAGAGCGTCCTGAAGAACTGGGGTGGCCATGAACCCTTCTGGGACCTAAGCTGGGCCCACCGGAACTGCTGGGGCTGGAACCTCCTCCTCAAACTCAACTTAAGGCTCTGCCTCTGGGGCTACTGCTCGGGACTTGGACTGCTGAGCGGTAGATGAGGAAGCGCATGTTCTCGCCATCTGTGGAAGAACAGATTAGAAATTCAATCGGTATTTGAGAAACAGAACCGCATGACAAGAAAGAACAAATGTGAAATTTTTCCTAACTTTGTAGCCTCTGGGGATAAATACGAACGTCTCTGTACCGATCCCTCAGACTCTACCAAGTTTTTCCGTGAGGTGTGAGACCTATGCAACCTAGTGCTCTAAAACCAACTAGTCACGACCCGGATTTCCCGCTCTCGAGAGTCGTGATGGCACCTACTCGTAGAAGCTAGGAAAGCCAAATTTAATTACCTTTCATTTATAACATAATCCCTTTTTAACAATTTATGGCAACAATATAAAAACAACGAAATTAAATAGTAGCGGAAGGCTTAATTATAGAAACTGAATCCTAAATGCGAAATAGTCAATATAAGCCTCTACCCAAGACTGGTGTCTTTCAAGCCCCTAACTCGAGGGACATGACCGGTGCTATATCGGGTATCCCCAGTCAAGCGGTCCTGGGTACCTTTCCTAACCCATGAGCCACCCCTTGCTTTCCTTATTCGGTATTCCAAGAACTAGCCATATAATAAATTTTTAGATCACCCTTTTTCAAAACATACATATATAATAATTAGTGAAATTACCAATTCGTTGTCCAACAAAAGAAACATGAATATACATAGCTTCTAATCCACATCCACTGTCCACGGAGCCTCTAAATATACAACGGGATAATACAGTACTTGTCGGTAACAAGGCTCCGGCTATACCTTACACAACAGCAAAATAAAACTACAGAGACAAGCGGCCTGAGCCACGTAGGGCCCCGAGAGGAATGGGGCTCACCAAAAAAGTTGACGGAAGGTGAAGAGGGAGCTACGATCGGTGGGCTGGAATACCTGCTGCAGATCCACCTACAATCATGACACCAATGTAGCGCCCCCGGCAAAAGGGGAGTCAGTACACTTGAATTGTACTGGTATGTGTAACAAACTTTGCGCCAAGTAAACTCAAGACATAGAAAAATAAGTAACAGTAACAGAAACAACAATCAATTTCCATAAAGAAAGAACAATCAAGCCAAACAAGTTTTACAAACTCTCCTGTTTCCCTTCCATATTTCCACATCAATAGATTTCATTTTTTTGCTCATATTTTCATTTCAACAGTGATTTCGATCATTTTCCACCCTTATTACCTCGGCCACCCTTATTGCCTCGGCCACCCTTATCACCACAACCCGCACCTTATTACTTCGTGTTGCGGCCCGCAACCCGATCCCAGTACATTTTCAATTCACAGACAATCACAACAACAACAATGAATAATTCACAAGGATCACAACAACACTTCTTAAAGAGTAGCAACAATAATTTACAAGTGTTTCCATAACCGTCAATGCTATTTCCATCATATTTCACAATTCACAAGTGTTTCACGTTACAACAATACTTGCCCACGATAAGCCATATATGTTAATATCATAATTATTTCAGTTGCATCACTTACAATTTCCTTACGTCATTTGTTTTTCATCTAATACCACATATCTTAATCACAACCATGCAAATCACACAAATTTCACAATTTACCCACGTGAATGTCACATACCAAACATTTGAACACCAACAAGGCGATTTTACAAAGTCAAGGTTAGCCATACATACCTGGAGTCGAATTCCCTTTTTAAAACTCCTATTATCAGTCACCAAGCAATCTAGCCACGTCAATCTAGTTCACAATTAAAACATGCACCTTAGAATTTGAAATTCACAATTACTATCTGATCTTATTTAGGTTATCGAGCATAGCCCCTTACTTCTACCCAATTCCCCTTACTAAATTTTAGATTTTGAAAGACATGCATGTGAGTTTCCACCCATTATTTCAAGAATCAAAGCATGAGACTCCCTCTCTTAGCTTAAAATCTGGAAATCAAGGAAAAAGGGTTAGGGATTTTACTGTAGAAATGGAGATGAAGACACTTGCTTTAAAATTTTCTGGAACAGGAAATTTGAGGAACAATTTTGAAGAAGATAAACTTTTCTCTCAAGAACCCCTCCTCCCTCTCTCTTATTTTGTTCAGAAAAATGGTTAAAATGAGGGGTTAGGGTGTTATATTAGAAAGGGGGTCGGGTTTTAAATTTTAGAAAATAGAAGTCCGGGTGAGATCTGCGGTCGCATTCTGCGATCGCAGAATCGAAATGCGGTCCGCATATTGGACCGCAGAACTGATCCCAATCACTGAACATCTCTGCCTGGGTATGCGGTGGAAATGCAGTCCACATATCGATTATGCGGTTGCATAATGGACTGCATTAGCAACATCAACTTAGACCAACTCTCTAATTCACTATGCGGCAGGAATGCGGTCCGCATATTGATTATGCGGTCGCATAATGGACCACATTTTCAACTTCAATTTTGACAATTCTTCTGCTTCACTCTGCGGCAGGAATGCAGTCCGCATATTGATTATGCAGTCGCATAATGGACTGAATTTTCAACTTCAATTTTGACAATTCTTCTGCTTCACTCTGCGGCAGGAATGTGGTCCGCATAGCTGATCTGCGACCTCATTCTGGACCGCATTTTTTACAATTTCTGGAAAATTGATTCTTTTGATTTTTAAAGGCTTAGATCACTACCAAGGGTCCGAACCCCATCCTAACACATATTCGGAGTTCTACAACTCCGTTAATCTGAGGTTTATAGGCTGTGGAGTTCTTATGATTGATTTTAAAGGTCTCACACATGTTCTTCGTCAGATCATCGTTGAGATTGAAGGCATTGTTAGTGATGATTGATTCTTGTACTCCAAACCGGCTAACAATCCGGTTGCGAACAAAATTTGCCACGATTTTCTTAGTTAGTGCCATGTAAGATGCTGCTTCGACCCATTTGGTGAAGTAATCAATAGCTACCAAGATGAATCAATGCCTATTTGAGGCGGTGGGCTCGATTAGACCAATGACATCCATACCCCAAGCGGAAAATGATCAAGGTGAGCTTGTTGAATTGAGCTCATTTGGCGGCACTTGACATTGATGGCATTTTAGGACATACTGGATGCAATCTATCTCCATGGTCTTCCAGAAATAATCGTCTCTAAGTATCTTCTTGGCCAAGACAAAACCATTCATATGCGGGCCGCAGGTCCCAACATGTATCTCCTCAATTAGCTTAGAAGCTTCTTTTGCATCGACACACCTTAGCAATCCTAAATCAGGACTTTTTCTGTACAAGGTTCCTCTGCTGTGGAAGAAATTATTGGACAACCTTCGGAGTGTACGTTTTCTATTATGATTAGCATGCTACGGATATTCTCCTTTTGTCAAATATTGTTTGATGTCATAAAACCAAGGCTTCCCGTCTGTTTCTTCTTCAACATGGGCACAATACGCTATTTGCTGTGGATTCTTATTGGGATGGGATCGATGAAGTTCTTGTCAGGATGCTATATGATTGATGACAAAGTGGCCAATGCATCGACAAACTTGTTCTGAATCCTGGGAACATGTCAAAACTCTATCTTCGTGAACCTCTTTCTCAATTCATGCACATGGTGCATATATTGCAATATCTTCGTGAACCTCTTTTTGGAAGTTGTTCGCAGAAAAAGAAAAAGAGTCTTTTAGCTGGGAAAAATAAGTTGTTTATTTGTTTGTTGAAAATAAAAAAAAAAGATCGTTATTTTCAAAAAATAAGAAAATGAAAATTGTTTGTTGCCATGAAAAAGATGAAAAGAGTATTGCTTTTGCAAGTAGTTTCGTTATTTGCTTTTGAAATACCGAAAATAAATGAAAAGCGTCTTGTTTTAAATTAGTTCATTAATTTGCCCGAACTGCACCGGTTTGATTCTCATCACGTGTGAGATACCTAGGCAACCCTTGACCGGTCCAACCACACCTTTTTGCAAAAATAACCAAAAAATATCAAAGTTTTGATTTTTATTATAAATAAGTCGGGTGATGTTGTTCTTATTTAAAATAATCCTAAAGTCCTTAAAAGGGACGACGAAAGACCGTTTTGCAAGAACAGCCACTCTGAGTCAATTTTTTTAATTTGTGGACACGGCCTTAAAATCTTCTCTTTGAAATGCTGAAAGGCCATATCAGAAAAATCGGACTTTATTTTGGAAATTATAATTTAAAAAAATAATATATATAGTATCTTTTTCTTTTAAGTGATTAAATCACCTTAATAAATGTGCAGGATGAGCACGAATCAAAATGAACCTTTCTCAATCATGAACAAGATCCCTTTAAAGTTACGTCTGTGGTGGAATGATTTAGGAAGCGAAGGGCGAGATGAAGTTAAGAAATATTTGAAAGGACTTACCGATTTGCTAGAAATTGTGCCTCGGGGAGATATTATCAGAGCATTAGTGATATGTTGGGACCCAGCACACAATGTGTTCCATTTCTCAGACTTCGAGCTTACCCCAACATTAGAAGAAATGGATGGGTATATCGGGAAAGATGAAGTTCCTTTAAAAGACAAATATTTAGTGGCCCCAAGAATTATAGCTGTGCACATATTTTTAGACTCCTTGAAGATACGTAGGACAGTTCACAACGCAGATCTGGCAAATGGCTTTTGCACTCCACACTTCATATACCATATATATGGTCATATTGGGGGGTTCAACAATCCAGAAAGTAAGATATGTAGTAATGGAAACCGCCAAAATGGGAAGAGCATAGGCGTGTTGCTTTCATGGTGGTTTTTATGGGGCAGGTGATATTTCCAAGGAAAGATGGAAACATTGGCATAAAAATAGTCGGGGTCGTCAGTACTTTAATGACTCAAGACAAAAGCACTCTTGCACCTATGATACTAGCCGATATTTTCCGCGCTCTTATAGCCTGTAAAGCCGGGAAAGACTTCTTCGAGGGATGCAATCTACTGCTGCAAATGTGGATGACCGAGCACCTGTGCCATCGCCCTCAGTTTTTGAGCTATGGGTCTCCAGAAAAAACATGCATAGAAGAGTTCTACACGAGGATTAAAGGGGTCAATTTGCCAGAAGGATTTACGGGTTGGACAACATACTTTCGATCCCTTACTGCTAGTCAAATAGAATGGACGCTTGGATGGCTACCTGTTAATGAAATTATATACATGCCAGCGGCAAGGCCGCATATCCTCTTGATGGGCCTCAAAAGCATTCAACCCTATGCCCCACATCGGGTTTTGAGGCAGCTTGGAAGATGTCAGATAGTGCCGAAAGATGGTGATCTTAGTACTCAGGTAGTTGAGATTAGTCCTGAAGGACAATTCCCTGAAGCAAAAGTTCATCAAATTTGAAATGAATGTCAATACTTGAAGGCAGACACTTGCATAAAGGATTTGGCAGAAGGCGAAGTATCGCCCGAGTACTCTGCTTGGTATAAGCGAGAATGTGAGCATGAAAGGACAGCTAAAAGACCTCATATCCAGGAATTTGCTGAATCATCAAAAGAATAGTGGGCTTGGCTAATCAAAGAGAATGAGTATAGAGCAAAAATAAGTGAGTTGGAAAAACAAGTCCAAAATCTTAAATTTGAAAACAGCGTGCAAGCTGCAGCTGACGAGGGTGAGAAAAAGCAATTGGCCAAAGAGAATGAAGCATTACGAGCTCAAATCCAGAAAATGAAGATAGCAACTGAAACTCCTGTTGCAAATGCCCGAGATGCAAAGCTGATAGATAATTTGCGGCAAAAAGTGAATGATTACAGTTTCGACCTTAACAAAGCAGAAAATAAACTAGCTGGGGTTCGAAGACAGTTGGCTAAAAATGCAGAGGAACGAGCCCGTATGGTACAACAGCTAAAATAAGAGCATGATAATGAGGTTGCCAGATTAAGGAAAAAGGTTATTACCGCAGAGGTCAAAATGAGCAAACAGGCAAAGGAGTTCAGTGTTGAAAGGGAACATTGTAATAAAGCTTTAGCATAATTAGAAATGGATCTGCAACAACTCCAGGAGCAAAGTCAACAGACTTTGGAGGCTAGGGCTGAACAGATTGGGCGGTTGTTTCAGGAAAAAGGGATAATTAGAGAAAGAATCCTCGATATTGCTCATTACATCACCCGGAAGTGCCAAATATGTGAGAACATGACCCAAACTATATTTTTTGCCTCAGTGATGATATTCGTGAAATAGATAATGGGCGACCTAAACAGACTTCAAAGGGAACTTGCATATAGGCCCGCGACGAGACCGAACGATGTCCCGCGGGCACCAGGAGCTTTAATGTATTCTTGAATCTGTATTACATTAGTCAATCATTTGAGTTTGTATTTTTATCTGCATTTCATTTCAAATAGTTGTTAAGAAGTTTGTAGTTTGGTTCATCATTCAGAGTCTGTCATTGTAATAGATGTGTTGGCCATGAATAAAATTGAAAATTCCCAAAAATTTGTATTGGTGTTTTTGTTTTCATCAATTCAATCATATTTGCGATAGGCAATTTTATAGGACCGATAATAGTCATATGAAAATATGAGATATGAATACGAGTCAAAAGAATATTGAAAAACAAAAGAAAATGAAAATGAAAAAGGAAGAAAAGAAAGAAAGAGGGAAAAATCGTAACAAAAGAATTGGCAAAGCAAAGGAAAAGCCAAGAATAAAAGAAAATCCATAATTGAGAAAGCCGGGATGACACATGTGGCCGAACAAAATTGTTTAAGTACATCTATGCTCCCAATGTGTTATTATTGATGCTCTAACCACTAATAAACGTGTTGTTGTTGATGAGTACAGACAANAAACAGTGGATGTAAATGCTATGAAGGAGGAAATGTACAAGTTGAAACAACAAATGGCCGAAATGTACCAGGACTGGGCGAAAGGACAACCCTTACCTGTATATCCTGCCAATCCCGTCTATGTTCCTCCACCAGTTCAAACACAAGACCCTCCTACCGTAAATTCTTCCCATGCTTACCCTACATATCCACCATATTACGCAACCACTTCTCAAACACTACCACCTCCTCCACCACCAAAACAAATCCTACTACCACCACCACCAGTTGCTCCTGTGTACGTGGCTCCTCCATCGGCCATGTTACATAAATCTTCAAGTGAACCTTTGTTCCACACCCAAGAAAATCATTACTATCCACCAGAACCCA